>SJYC01131921.1:0-25143 GCA_006408675.1 Madoqua kirkii
AAAGAAAGCTGAGTGCTGAAGAATTGATGCTTTTGAACTGTGGTGTTGGAGAAGACTTTAGAGAGTTTTGGGACTGCAAGGAAATCCAACCAGTCCATCCTAACAGAAATCAGTCCTGAGTGTTCCTTGGAAGGATAATGTTGAAGCTGAAACTCCAATACTTTGGTCACCCGATGCAAAGAACTGACTCATTGGAAAAGACCCTGATCCTGGGAAAGATTGAAGGTTGGTAGGGGCAGAAGGGGATGACAGAGAATGAGATAGTTGGCTGGCATCACTGACTCAATGGACATGAGTTTGAGTAAGCTCTGGGAGTTGATGTTGGACAGGAAGGGCTGGAGTGCTGCAGTCCATGGGGTCGCAAATAGTTGGGCACGACTGAGCGACTGAACTGAACTGAACTGATGAACATCAATTAACTAGTATTGTGCTTGTTGCCTAGTAGATGTGCATTTTCGATGTAGTTTTTATTACTCCTGACAAAGGACTTTAACTCACCTCATATAAGATGATATGAGAGAGAGAATTTTTCTAGAGAGTAAAATTTCATCCCTGAAGCCAGTCTTTTGATGAGCTGTTTTCAGGTCTCTTAGAATGCCAACAATTCCTTTTTGTTTCTTGGGAAACTCAGTAAATACTAATGAACTAGTTAACGAAAAAATGAATGAATAAAGAGAAAACTACAGACTTATGTGTTATATGGAAAGATTTTCTCTCAGTATATGCAGGAAATACATTTTTCCATCCTAAATTTTGTCATAGTGGCATCAAGAAAACAGAACACTTGATTTTGCAGGGTTGCTTTTTTGCTCCAGAGTAATAAGGGGACGACAGAGGATGAGATGGTTGGATGACGTCACTGACTCAATGAACATGAGTTTGAACAAACTCAAGATGGTGAAGTACAGGGAAGCCTGGTGTGCTGCAGTCCATGGGGTCACAGAGTTGGACACAACTGAGCGACTGAACAGCAACAAATAATTTCTTTATAGTTGCTTTTCCTTCTTTACTCTAAGGCCTCTGTACATGTCTATAAACAAGTGAAATTACCTATACATTAGCAAATGTTGTGTCCTTGAATGATTCTAAGTGGAGAATCTTGGTAATGAAATCTTGTGTGTAAGAGGATATTTAGCTAAACAACTGTGGCATTCTATTACATATTTGGGTTTATTTTGTTCCCTTACATCTCCTTTTCTCCTAAAATAATATTTCTAGCTGACTTTATGATTCTTAATTATAATTCTTTGTAAGCAAGGCAAATCAATGATGAGCTAATAATAAAAAAGTGTTCATTTTAAGCAAAGAAATGACTGTGATTGCTAAAATGTGTGCTTAGTTTATTAGTGTCATTGACAACAGGACAGACCAAAATGATACAATTTATACACGTGTATGCCTGTACTAGAATCATGACAAACATTAATTTATGTAAGTAGTGGATATCCTGAAATCAAAACTATGTTAAATATCCAAATGTGGCCAAATATGTGCAGATTAGGTCTATGACATATACTTTTATGAGTCTGGAGATCTAATTTATGAACATTGTTGCAAGGCTTTTAATGAAGTCAGGTTAAACTTCTTCCTGATGATATTAAAGTTGCAATGACAACACACAGACTAATAAATGTTATCTTTTAAGTAATTAATGTCCCATCAAAGCCCTTTTAATTCAAATCAAATTGTAATTGGAAATGTTTTGAACACTGAAGAAAATTGTAGTAACTCAGAATATAGAACACACATTTGATTCAATATCCAAATTTTAAGCAGCTAGTTTCTGAAAAAGCACTGTATCCATTGCTGAAGAATACAAAAGTTTGGAATAAGGTAAAGTCTGGTGCAGCCATGAAATTAAAAGATGCTTACTCCTTGGAAGGAAAGTTATGACCAACCTAGATAGCATATTCAAAAGCAGAGACGTTTCTTTGCCAACAAAGGTCCATCTAGTCAAGGCTACGTTTTTTTCAGTGGTCATGTATGGATGTGAGAGTTGGACTGTGAAGAAAGCTGAGCGCTGAAGAATTGATGCTTTTGAACTGTGGTGCTGGAGAAGACTCTTGAGAGTCCCTTGGACTGCAAGGAGATCCAACCATTCCATTCTGAAGGAGATCAGCCCTGGGTATTCTTTGGAAGGATTGATGCTAAAGCTGAAACTCCAGTACTTAGGCCACCTCATGTGAAGAGTTGACTCATTGGAAAAGACTCTGATGCTGGGAGGGATTAGGGGCAGGAGGAGAAGGGGATAACAGAGGATGAGATGGCTGGATGGCATCACCAACTCGATGGACATGAGTTTGGGTGAACTCTGGGAGTTGGTGATGGACAGGGAGGCCTGGCATGGTGCAATTCATGGGGTTGCAAAGAGTTGAACACCACTGAGCAACTGAACTGAAAGTCTTTAAAATCCAGGGTTTCACAACATAATAAGATGTTTTGTGAAATATACCATCATTTTATATAACACAAAGAAGTAGAAAAAACAAAACTGCCAAGCAATTTTAAGATGTCATTGCATGTTTCGAGATGTTAAGTGTTGAAAGCTATTTATCCTAGAATTGGTGAAATATTATATTTGAGAACTCTAATGTAAGCTAAGCAGTAATAAGAGCTGTAGAAAAAGTACAACATAATCTGAGAACAAAGAGGGAAATATTAATTTTGACCAGATTAGAAAAGGCTTATAAAGAAGAAGCAGTTGTATGAGTCCTTGAGAGAGGACTAGAGTTTAGACATGTGCAGAATGGTTGGATAAGACAGCATTCTCAAAAGAGCACACAGCTGCTTAAAGGTTTGGAGAACCACAGGAATCCCATAAAAATAGGTCACCTGGGAAATAATGAGAAACAAGTAAAACCTGTGAAGAATTAGAAATTTTGACTGGGGTATTGAGAGACAATAGAGGTGCCGGGCCATATGAAACATTTCAAAGGATTTGGCTATAAATCCATTATCTGACTCTCCTGAACTTTTCAGCACACCAAATTGTTAAAAGGTCGAGAAATTGGTCATAGGAAGACTAAAGATGAAAACTTCTTTGGAAGGGCTCATATTGGGGGACCTCTCCTCCATGGAGGAAATTTACTGAGGGGCCTTTAATGGGACTGCTCAGACAGCTTCAATTGCGTGCCCTATAGTTGAGGATATGGTGGCCTAGTTCTAGGCTCTGCTCAGTGGTCTATGTAGCCAAGTGGAGAGTATTATCTGGAATAAGCCAGTCAGATGCTTATCCATTTGAAAGACCAGACATGGAAATTTAGATGGGGGTCATTATTTTAAGACGGATCCTGCCCAGAAGGTGGCCTTACAAAGTAGACTCTAGCTGTGAGAAACTTGGGAGAGCCCTGGGAGCTGAAAGGACATTGGGGTAGCTAGTTGAAGGAGAGCCCCTGCTTACATGAGGAAATTTACATTCAAAGGAAGAGGCAGCTTTAGACACCAATCAGGACCAGGGAGCATCAGCCATTTGATCTTAGTGTTAGGTCAGCACTTCTTCCCTTTACCCCTCTTTCCTCCTCCAGGTCTGACCTTAGCATGGCCAGAAACAGCAGTTGACTGATGAAGGAGGATGTGCATGACACAAAAGGATAATTTCTTCTCCCTTTTCTCCTGGAAGCAGTAGTGTATCCCAGGACTCAGCTTAGGGGAAGGAAAGAAATTTAACTTAATATTAAATTTAGAGTTTTGATTGGTATATTCCACTGGCAGATTTAGTCACTGGATTCAGATTATATTTATAACTTAAAGAGAGTAAAGGAAAGAATAGATTCAACAGAGGAGGAAAAAAAGGTCCTGAGACTGTCTGTGTTTGTATTTGGGGCAAGAGAAGGAACACTCATACTGATCAATTTTAAAGAGATGGTGAAAGAAAAGAAGCAAGTTTACGGTCCATTAGTTTTGATGTTCAACAGGCAGATTACAGAAGGCAGGTTACAGAGGAGTTTGGACCAAATGGCATAAGGCTTAGCTACCAGACCAAGAATTCTGAATTTTATTCTCTAAACTGATGGAGATACATCAGAAGTTTCCGAGCAGGGGACTGACTGATTTGATCACATCTGTTTATTATAGTTCAGTTCTTTGCAGTGAAGTATATATACTTCCTTACACTGTATGCTTACAGAGGGCTCTGTTAATTTTATTGGTCCTGTATAACATTTAGTACTGAAAGTGAACATTTCACTCTCTTGATGAGGCTGATCTTAAACCTGCTAGCTGCTAAGTCACTTCAGTCGTGTCCGACTCTGTGCGACCCCATAGAGGGCGGTCCACCAGGCTCCCTCATCCCTGGGATTCTCCAGGCAAGAACACTGGAGTGGGTTGCCATTTCCTTCTCCAATGCATGAAAGTGAAAAGGGAAAGTGAAGTTGCTCAGTTATGTCTGACCCTCAGCAACACCATGGACTGCAGCCTACCAGGCTCCTGTATCCATGGGATTTTCCAGGCAAGAGTACTGGAGTGGGATGCTGTTGCCTTCTCCAGATCTTAAACCTAAGTAAATCATGTAAGCTATCATGGTAATTGGGTTATCATTACAAAAGTCAGATGAAAAGACCAAATATTATAAATGAAACTTGCAATAACTGAACAACATATAGAAAAGAAAAACAAAAATTCATCTAAACAAATGGATGGTATAATGGTTAATGATGGCATGGTAATGCTGTGTAATGAAACCTGTGAATTCATAGGGTCATGCAACTATAAGCTTTTACTTAGTGGGTTGGCTGATTTGGGCTGGGCCCAGCTGGTGTAATTGAGCTCTGCTTCGTGTGTTACTCATCTTCCTCAGGGGCTGGCAGGCTATCCCAGATGTATTATCTCACAGCTATGGCAGAGATGCAAGAACACAGGTAGAAACACAAAAAGAGCTTTTATAACCTTAAGTCATGATATGCCTGCGAATACTCCAGAGGTTAGAGAAAACCATGCAGCCAAAACCAAGTTAATCAGTGACGAAATATCTCAAATTTTCAGTGTAAGTAACTCCAGAGTCACCTAACTGGGCCATGGGCTATCCAGACATTTAGTCAGATATTATTCTGGTGTGTCTATGTGGGTCTTTCTGGATGACATTAATATTTCTTTTTTGTTTATTTATTCATTGGGCTGTGTTGGATCTTAGTTGCAGCACGTGGCATCTTTGTTATGTCATGTAGGATTTTTCACTGCAGAGCATGGATTCTCTAGTTGTGGTGTGCAAGTTCAGTAGTTGCAGCATAAAGGCCCGGTTGCCCCAAGGCATTTGGGATCCTAGTCCCCCAATCAGGTACTGAACCCATGTCTGCTATATTGGCAGGCAGATTCTTAACCACTGGACCATGAGAGAAGTCCCAACATTAATATTTGAATTGGACTCTTACATATAACAAAGGAGTTGAATAGAGAGAAGGGTGAAGAATTCAGTTCATTAAAGTGATCTACCCAGGTGAAAAAACAAAGATAGAGAATGTTCAAAATACAATCATAGACACACACATGCAGGCACACACGTATGCTATCAGCTACCTTGTATTATCAATAATACCAGCAGTAGTATTTCTATATACTGTTAGACAGGATGGGGGAGAAGGAAACGGCAACTCACTCCAGTACTCCTGCTGGAAAATCCCATGGACGGAGGAGCCTGGTGGGCTACAGTCCATGGGGTCGCAGAGTTGGACACTACTGAGTGACTTTACTTTCACTTTTCACTTTCATGCATTAGAGAAGGAAATAACAACCCACTCCAGCATTCTTGCCTGGAGAATCCCAGGGACAGAGGAGCATGGTGGGCTGCCGTTTATGGGGTTGCACAGAGTCAGACACGACTGAAAGGGACTTAGCAGCAGCAGCAGCAGGAGACAGGATGGGAGGCTTGAGCCCTTCTTTGTGAAAAGCCAAATGAAGATTGAGAAGCAAACTTGTTCTTCAACAGCAGCCAAATTATGGCAAGTTCAGACAGGTAAGAGTGGAGACAAAGGATATTTTTGTGTTTTTCTTTTTTTCCCCTCATATTCATGTCTAGCTCTCACCAAACCCTCCTCTAAGAAATTAGGTCTTATTCACTGAATCTGCAGCCTGTAATTTCTGATGAAACATGGATCAGTGACCCCTGAAATAATACCAAGACTGTCTGACTCTTGGTTCCACCTGCCACTAAAAGGTCATCTTTCCTACCAGAGTGTCTCTCGTCCACGGTTTCCTGTCTGAGTAAGTCACACTGCCATTCTCCAAGATGCCCTAGCCCAAACCTGAAAATTACCTTCAACACCTCCATATTCTTATCTCACCACAGTCCGTTAATCACAAGCAAGTCAGCGCCCCCTTCTAAACATCTCTCCAATCCATTCACTCCTCTCCACCACACTGCACCCCCACCATCTCTCCAAACTCAGCCCCCGCGTCCTTCCAATCCATTCTCCTGACCAAAGTCAGAATTAGATTTTGTAATAGCAAAACTAATTATGTCACTCCCTTGATTTGACCTTTCAGTGGTCATCCAGTACTTTTCAGATTGAAAAAAAAAACAAAAAACAATAATTAATGAAATCGGGCCTCCAAAACCACTCATTCTGGCCCCTGCCCCTCTCTCCTAAAGCTGAACTTCTCTCAGTTGCTCCAACCTCTGTCAGATTTCTCTCCTCAGGTGTGTGCTTTCCTTTCCTGGCATGATACATTCCCTTCTGCCCCTCCTAGTGGCAAAAACATACTTATTCATCCTTCAGAATACTATCTATCCTAGACTGCTCTGGCTGTTGTAAGAGTTCTGACAAAACGTGGTCCACTGGAGAAAGGAATGGCAAACCGCTTCAGCATTCTTGCCTTGAGAACCCCATGAACAGATCTGACACTGAAAGATAACTCCCCAGGTTGGCAGGTGCCCAATATGCTACTGGAGTAGAGCGGAGAAATAGCTCCAGAAGGGATGAAAAGGTTGAGCTGAAGCGAAAACAACACCCAGTTGTGGATGTGTCTGGTCGTGAAAGTAAAGTCCGATGCTGTAAAAAACAATACTGCATAGGAACCTGGAGGGTTAGGTCCATGACTCAGGGTAAATTGGAAATGGTCAAATAGGAGATGGCAAGAGTGAACGTCGACATTTTAGGAATCAGTGAACTAAAATGTACTGGAATGGGTACATTTTATTGGTACATGTACTGGGTGAATTTGATTCAGATGACCATTGTATCTACTACTGTGGGCAAGAATCTCTTAGAAGGAATGGAGTAGCCTTCATAGTTAATGAAAGAATCCAAAATGCAGTCAGAATCCTACAAGCTGGGTTTATTTTTCCACAGTTCTGGAGGCTGGAAGATCAAGGATTCCTCTCTGATGAGACCCCCATCCTTGACTCGCAGACAGCTGTCTTCCTACTGTGTCCTCAGACGACCTTTTCACTGGGAAGGCATACTTCTTTCTGGTCTTTTTCTTCTTATAAGGACACCAGTTCTGTTGGATCAGGGCCCCACCCTTATGACCTCACTTTACCTTAATAGCCTCCTTAAAGATTCTGTCTCCAAGTATAGTCACTCTGAGTGTTATAACTTCAACACATGAATTTAGGGGATACAATTCAGTCTGTCAGTTCAGTTCATTTCAGTCACTCAGTCATGTCAGCCTTTTTGCAACTCCATGAATTGTAGCATCCAGGCCTCCTTGTCCATCACCAACTCCCAGAGTTCACCCAAACTCACGTCCATCAAGTCAGTGATGCCATCCAGCCATCTCATCCTCTGTCATTCCTCCCTCCTGCCCCCAATCCCTCCCAGCATCAGAGTCTTTTCCATTGAGTCAACTCTTTGCATGAGGTGGCCAAAGTACTGGAGTTTCAGCTTTAGCATCATTCCTTCCAAAGAACACCCAGGACTTATCTCCTTCAGAATAGACTGGTTGGATCTCCTTGTAGTCCAAGTAAGACCATCAAGATACTTCTTCCTTAAATACTCATAGGTTAATCAGAACTCTCATATAAATGCTCAAAATTAGAAATAGTTTTAAAGTTATTTTGTTAATCATAGTCTCCCTAGAAGAATATAAGCTTCATGAGCTTTATATTGTGTATCTTCTTTGGCAATTTGTCACCAAAACCCAACAGAATACCTTGTACGTAGTAAGTGTTAGTCAGTCAGTCATATCTGACTCTTTGCAACCCCATGGACTGTAGTCCAGCAAACTCCCCTGCCCATAGAATTCTCCAGGCAAGGATACTGGAGTGACTAGCCATTCCCTTCTCCAGGGGATCTTCTTGACCCAGGATTCGAACCCGAGTCTCCCACATTGCAGGCAGATTCTTTACTATCTGAGCCACTAGTAAGAACTCAATAAATATTTAATAAACAAGTGGATTCATACTGCCATGTTTCTGTTAAAAATATTTTAGGACATGAGCACTGCTCGTATTAACCAGAGATAATCTCAGTCCTTGGATTTTTTTTGGACCAGTTAGGTGCTGTCAAATAGTAGATTTTGTATTCTGTTTAGGCCTCCTTAGCCCCTATCTTGGGCTTCCTGGGGCTCAGCAGTAAAGAATCCACCTGCCAAAGCAGGAGACCTGGGTTCCATCCCTGTGTCGGAAGATTCCCTGGAGAAGGAAATGGCAACCCACTCTAGTTTTCTTGCTTGGAGAATACCATGGACAGAGGAGCCTGGCAAGCTACAGTCCATGGGGTTCCAAAGAGTTGGACAAAACTTAGCAATCAAGCAGAAACAACAAAGCCCCTGTCTTACAACAACTGTTCCCCCCACCCCCACTTTTCCACCACATTGCAGTGAAGGAAAGGGAGAAAAACATGTTTCTCTAAAAAAAAAATGTCACACATCAGAGTTGCTGGATGCAGTTGTCCAAGGCTGCCAGCTGTCTTCCAGGATTCTTCCCTTCCCTTCAATTCTTTGCATTCAGAGGGTTATTTATACTGTTGAATATCTCTTAAAACCATGTAACCATCTTCTGAGGTGGTTTCCTATTTCTCATCACTTTTTCCCTACATTTCTGGGGTTATCCTAACTAGATTGATCTATTTCTCCCTAAAATGTGAGTCTATTCTCCCATGTTTCAAACATTGCTGTTTAGATAAAACTAATTAACATAACACAGCCTAAATCCTGCAAATCCCTAAAATCCTGCCCTGTGTCTAATTAGCAGTCTTATCTTGTACTCTGCATTGCTCTTGGGATGAAGTCCACACTCTTTATGATAGTTCATGAAGTCTTTTTAAAATCTGAGCTGCTAAAAATTTGTCCAGTCTCATCTTTCACCAGCCTGAACTTCTTCCCTTCCTCTCAGCTCCTCTTGCTTGTTCTCATCTGTGGCATTCATGGTGCTGTGGCCTGTTTCTGGAGTCCTTTCTCAGTTATTCATCTATCTATTTGTGCCATTCTTTCATCTCTCTCCATAAATGGTACTTCCTCCAGAAAAGCTTCCACATTCCCCAAATTTAGGTCTGAAGTGTGTTCAGTTGAGTTCAGTTCAGTTGCTCAGTTGTGTCTGACTTTTTGTGACCCCATGAATTGCAGCACACCAGGCCTCCCTGTCCACCACCAACTCCCAGAGTTTACTCAAATTCATGTCCATGGAGTCAGTGATGCCATTGAGCCATCTCATCCTCTGTCATCCCCTTTCCTCCTGTCCCCAATCCCTCTCAGTATCAGAGTCTTTTCCAATGAGTCAACTCTTCACATGAGGTGGCCAAAGTATTGGAGTTTCAGCTTTAGCATCAGTCCTTCCAAAAAACACCCAGGACTGATCTCCTTAGGATGGACTGGTTGGCTCTCCTTGCAGTCCAAGGGACTCTCAAGAGTCTTCTCCAAAACCACATTTCAAAAGCATCAATTCTTCGGCACTCAGCTCTCTTCACAGTCCAACTCTCACATCCATACATGACCACTGGGAAAACCATAGCCTCGACTAGACAGACCTTAGCTGGCAAAGTAATGTCTCTGCTTTTGAATATGCTATCTAGGTTGGTCATAACTTTCCTTCCAAGGAGTAAGCATCTTTTAATTTCATGGCTGCAGTCACCATCTGCAGTGATTTTGGAGCCCCTCAAAATAAAGTCAGCCACTGTTTCCATTGTTTCCCCATCTATTTCCCACGAAGTGATGGGACCAGATGCCATAATCTTCGTTTTCTGAATGTTGAGCTTTAAGCCAACTTTTTCACTTTCTTCTTTCACTTTCATCAAGAGGCTTTTAAGTTCCTCTTCACTTTCTGCCATAAGGGTGGTGTCATCTGTATATCTGAGGTTATTGATATTTCTTCCAGCAGTCTTGATTCCAGCTTGTGCTTCTTCCAGCCCAGTGTTTCTCATGATGTACTCTGCATAGAAGTTAAATAAGCAGGGTGACAATATACAGCCTTGCCGTACTCCTTTTCCTATTTGGAACCAATCTGTTGTTCCATGTCCAGTTCTAACTGTTGCTTCCTGACTTGCATATAGATTTCTCAAGAGGCAGGTGAGGTGGTCTGATATTCCCATCTCTTCCTCAGCGATCAATGCAAAGAAATAGAGAAAAACAACAGAATGGGAAAGACTAGAGATCTCTTCAAGAAAATTAGAGATACCAAGGCAACATTTCATGCAAAGATGGGCTTAATAAAGGACAGAAATGGTATCCTAACAGAAGCAAAAGATATTAAGAAGAGGTGGCAAGAATACACAGAAGAACTGTATAAAAATAGATCTTCAAAACCAAGATAATCACAATGGTGTGATCACTCACCTAGAGCCAGACATCCTGGAATGTGAAGTCAAGTGGGCCTTAGAAAGCATCACTATGAACAAAGCTAGTGGAGTGATGGAATTACAGTTGAGCTATTTCAAGTCCTGAAAGATGTTGCTGTGAAAGTGTTGCACTCAATATGCCAGCAAATTTGGAAAACTCAGCAGTGGCCACAGGACTGGAAAAGCTCAGTTTTCATTCCAATCCCCAAGATAGGCAATGCCAAATAATGCTCAAACTACCACACAGTTGCACTCATCTCACACGCTAGTAAAGTAATGCTCAAAATTCTCCAAGCCAGGCTTCAGCAATACATGAACCATGAACTTCCTGATGTTCAAGCTGGTTTTAGGAAAGGCAGGGGAACCAGAAATGAAATTGCCAACATCCGCTAGATCATGGAAAAAGTAAGAGAGTTCCAGAAAAACATCTATGTCTGCTTTATTGACTATTCCAAAGCCTTTGACTGTGTGGATCACAGTAAACTGTGAAAAATTCTCAAAGAGATGGAAATACCAGACCACCTGGAGTCCATTACTCTATCCTTTTTCATCTTAGCATTCATCATAAAATATCATAATTTTCTCTTGACAAGGCTACTATTGTTCACTCAATCTAATTTAATTTTTTTATTGGGAAGGTTTTTTTTTTTCTTTTTTTTTTTACTAAAATAATGTGTGCATAGCTCCTGAAGCCCATGGCAACAGAAGAAAGCCAGACTCCAGAAGTGACTAGAAATTGAAATTGGAGAACTATTGAAAACTAAGCTCACCATCTCTTAGATTCCATGTCCCCTCTGTGTCCCTGCTCTTTTCTTTCTGTCTGTATTATTATCTTCCTAAAGATCAGCTACTTCAACTTCATCACTAAGCTGTAATTCTTGACTTTCCATATCTTCAGTTTCAGTTTCACAGAGAAACAGACCAGGAGAAAGTTCTGATTGGCTCATCATGGATAGCTATCCATCACTGATCTCTAACCAGGGAGGCAAATTCATATAGTATGAACTTCTGTTGGGGGTTTCAGATTTGGGGGTTGAACAGCAAATCTAAGAAAAGTCAGCCTTACTGTTGACCTAAACTGCCTTTTTGTGAATTAGAAAAATCTTTCTATCCCTCACTAAGCTGTACTGTTAAATGCTAAGAAAGTTATTATAAAAGGTTTATGTGTAACAAATATGTGTATAATGACTACAAATGTTAAAATTCTCCCTAAGTTTACAAACACAAATGCAGAGATATATCTAGAAACCCTGGTTGAGGTTATAATGAACTAAGCAGACACTTCAAATAACTTTCTGTAGTCAATATTAAAAACTGAAGCTATTACTAACAATAGTATGTCTATTTTGCAAATTAATGTAGTCAAATATTGCACAAAATAGAGTTAAATTTATTATATATGATTATAAAGAAAAAAAAAGTCTTGTTTACCCCAAATATATATTGTTAAAAGGACTTCATGGAGGTTATTTTAAAAATGCCTCTTATACATAATTGTCAAATTGCTTGTGTGTGTGCTAAGTTGCTTCAGTTGTGGTCTGACTCTTTTGCAATGCCATGTACTATAGCCTACCGGGCTCCTCTGTCCACAGGATTCTCCAGGCAAGAATTGTGGAGTGGGTTTCTATGCACTTCTCCAGGGGATCTTCCCAACCCGGGAATCGAAACCACATCTCTTATGTCTCTTGCAATTGCAGGCAGGTTCTTTACCAGCCGTGCTACCTGGGAAGCCCAGTTATTAAATAAAAAGATAATTGTTTATTAATTTTTAATTCAAATTGTCAATCACTAGAAGGCATGCTGATTGGAATTAGAAATCTATTATATCTGAATTTTGCGGGGTCCAAGACTATCTCCAAATCACTTAGTAAATAAATGTCACATCTAACCTCTTCCATATTGTCATCTTCTTTCTTCAAAGCTCTAAATTTTGAAGCTTCCTTTCAATCGTCACCTTTGTTTATGACCTCCACGTTCCTTGTTATGGTTTAATATAAAGATAACTTTCTCTGTTTTCTTTGTCTAGCAGACAATGGGGTAAGGAGCAGAAATGAATTAGTGTACGGAAAGGATAATGAGTTGAGAAACCAAGGTTCTTAATAGCTGGCGGAAAAACATATGCTAGTAAATTCAAAATATTTTGGAAAGAATGTTGAGTAATGGGTAAATGAGATGATTACCAAAGGCTTCTTTTGCCTTCTGTAAACATGATTCATTTTATTACACATTCTTCAAAGAAAATAGTAGCAAGCACAATGCCATAAAAACATTCAAGTACAAAATAAAGAGACCCTAATGCTGATGTGATGGAGAAGGCAATGGCACCCCACTCCAGTACTCTTGCCTGGAAAATCCCATGGATGGAAAAACCTGGTAGGCTACAGTCCATGGGGTCGCTAAGAGTCGGACACGACTGAGTGACCTCACTTTCGCTTTTCATCTTCATGCATTGGAGAAAGAAATGGCAACCCACTCCACTGTTCTTGCCTGGAGAATCCCAGGGACAGCAGAGCCTGGTGGGCTGTAGTCTATGGGGTTGCACAGAGTCGGACACGACTGAAGTGACTTAACAGCAGCAGCAATGCTGATGTGAAGGAACAGTGCATGAAAACAAGAAAAGAGTAACTGATCAAGTGAACTTACAGTTAAAAATGCAAGTAGTCAGACTAGGCTGGTTCAGGAGCTGGTGAATTCTTTTCTGAGTTTGCTCATTTTCTGTACAGCAGTCACATTATACACCAAGTTGATGTTTCTAATGCACAGACATATTTGACAGTCTTCATAACAGGCCCCTTAAATAGATTTCACTGATAAAACATGGGGAGCCGAAAATGTCCTCAAGCAGTTTGCTGGCTAAGCCTCTTGCAGTTTGAGAGCGAGAGGGTTAAGTGTTGTGATCATAAACCATACAGTAATTGCTCTCAGCCCTATTAACAGAACGTCTCGCATAGAGTGTCATCCTGCCATTCCCCATGGGTCCTGTTCACTAACCCCTTGCATTTTGACAGTTATTATCATCCAAGCACAAAACATCATCACTGAAATGCAGAGCTAGCTGGGTAGTAATGTATCAACATCAACTTGGTTTCTGAGAATAATTATTAAAATGTTGATTTTAATTGGATCATGGGAAAGGAAAATGAGTTTTTTACATTTATTTTTAAATGGTGCTAACAACAAAATTAATTTCTGTTGGGATCAGAAGAAACAAAACTACATGTATCCCTTTCTGGGGGTAATCTTAATCACATGTACAAGAAATCAGGAGTCCTTGGACATACTTCTTGTACATTAACTTTGAAAATATTGCCCATGTATCTAGCTCTCTTTAGGATTTTGTGACATGAAGCTCCCATACTACAAAGTTCTGAGGAAACTAATTTTTCAGCAAAATGAAATGTTTCTTCCTTCCTAATTCCGCTATGATCCCTGCATTACAAAATTCTCCCATTCATCAACATTGCTCATTTCTCCTTTATTCCTAATAGTTCTCAATTTGTGGACTTGGATCTATTGGCTTGTTTTTTTTCACTCTTTCATTTGATTACACAGAGTAACTGTCTAAACAAACAGCTTCCTGTTTAGTGAAGTTGAATCCTCATTCCTTGACCAATCAAGTAAATATTTATTATACTCAACTTTAAAAATAACTGACCAGAATTCCCTTGTCTTTTTATCCCTCACTTACTGAGCGAGTGCTTATAATGTAAATTTGGTAGGCGCTCTCCTAGGTGCTAAATGTACAAAGAATAACAATACCCTGTCCGTGCTTTTGAAAAGCTCACTATGTAGCTATGAATTGTAGTCTGAGGTCATGTAATGAATTAGGCAGAGCTGAGAACCTATCCCAGTGGTCTTATTCATACATATCTTCCATACTCTAAAACTTTATCATAGTCCATTTACCAACATTTGAGTAAAAAAAGACCATGAAATACTACAGAAATTGTATCATTAATAGGAGAAAAGTATTCCTGATTTCAAAGTATAACTTGTAGTTTAATTCAATAGGCCAGAATAATGCTATACAATGCTTGACTCTAAATCTCAGCAGCTTAAAATAATAACTAAATTAGTGTCACTCACAAGACTACAGGTTAACTGGGAGGTATGTCTATGTTCTGCTAGGATCCCCATGTGTTAAAAATTAGCTATAGATTGGGTAAGCAGCTTTACTCATTTTGGCTAGACTCTTTTATGTATTGGGGGGTAAACTGACAGCTGGTCTAGAATAGACTCAGTTCTTCATGTAGTCTTGAAGAGACAGGGATAGAGGAGTAAGCAAGCCTGACTGTTAAGAATGCAAGCAGAAGTAAACACACATGCATTTTACTAAGCCTCAGCTATCAGTCCATTCAAAATACGAATTTGTGTTTCTCCTCTAAACTCTTAAGTGACATCTTAACCATCAGAGAGTTCTGCTTCTCCTTTCTCTCTCTCTTTATTTCCTTCCTCTTACATGTGTGTGCTCAGTCATGTCTGACTCTTTGTAGCCCCAAGGATTGTGCCCACCAGGCTTCTCTGTCCACGGGATTTTCCAGGCAAGAAGGCTGGAGCGGGTTGCTATTTCCTTCAGAGGATCTTCCTGACCCAGGGATCAAACCTGTTATCTTTTGCATCTCCTGCCTTGGCAGATGGATTCTTTACCAATAGCGTCACCTGGGAAGCCCTTTCTTCCTCTTAGTGGCTTATAATAGAGCAAGGAACTCAAAGGCAAATCTACATACAATATAGTCACCCAAACAAATGGGACTGATGGTGGATACACTCCTCAGTTTCAGTTTGGTTAAAATAAATAATTTCTTGAGCATTTACTTCATGCCTGTCCCTGAATATATATTTTTCTAATCTTTTACTAGCATTCACTAGTAAAGTCTAGGAAAGTGTCCCAGGCAAGTGAAGTTGCACTGTTAGGAAGGAGAGCAGTCAGAATTTAAGCCTCCCTCTGTCTGGCTTCACAGCTCATCTCCTCCTGTGTTAGGCAGCCACCACTTATATCAAGAGCTGTAGCTTTTGTGTGCCATGGTTTAATATGTGTATTCCAAATGGTTTCCATTTTCCTCAAATATTTCCCACATTATCTGGACATGTAACTGAATTCCTCAGTGTTTAGCAATACCTTTGAGATAGTTCAGTTCAGTTCAGTTCACTCACTCAGTCATATCCGACTCTATGCAACCCCATGAACTGCAGAACCCCAGGCTGCCCTGTCCATCACCAACTTTCGCAGTTTACCTAAACTCATGTCCATTGAGTCAGTGATGCCATCCAACCATCTCATCCTCTGTTGTCCCCTTCTACTCCTGCCCTCAGTCTTTCCCAGCATCAGGGTCTTTTCAAATGAGTCAGCTCTTCACATGAGGTGGCTAAAGTATTGGAGTTTCAGCTTCAAGGTCAGTCCTTCCAAAAGAACACCCAGGACTGATCTCGTTTAGGATGGACTGGTTGGATCTCCTTGCAGTCCAAGGGACTCTCAAGAGTCTTCTCCAACACCACAGTTCAGAAACATCAATTCTTTAGTACTCAGCTTTCTTTATAGGCCAACTCTGACATCCATACATGACTCCTGGAAAAACCATAGCCTTGACTAGATGGACCTTTGTTGACAAACTAATGTCTCTGCTTTTGAATATGCTATCTAGATCGGTCATAACTTTCCTTCCAAAGGAGTAAGCATCTTTTAATTTCATGGCTGCAGTCACAACCTGCAGTGATTTTGGAGCCAAAACAAATAAATAAATAAAGTCAGCCACTGTTTCCACTGTTTCCCCATCTATTTGCCATAAAGTGATGGGACCACATGCCATGATCTTAGTTTTCTGAATGTTGAGCTTTAAGCCAACTTAAGCCACCTATTTTGAGATAGGTGTTTATTTTTTCCAGAAGCCCTTGTAAGGGTGATCACTAATGAATGGGATAATTTCAATGGAGAAATGAGGAAGGGGAATAGTAGTAATAATTTCTGTTTCTAGGAAAATTATAGCAAGAAGAAACACTGAGGACTAGAAATCAGAAGAACTGAAGAAGGACAATCTCCAAGAGGATAGGAACTCTGTTAGAATTGTGTGGAGTATATAATGAGTGAAATTTGCTCAGTCATGCCCGACTCTTTATGACCTCATGGCCTATACAGTCCATGAAATTCTCCAGACCAGAATACAGGAGTGAGTAGTCATCCCCTTCTCCAGGAGATCTTCCCAACCCAGGGATTGAACCCAGGTCTCCCGTACTGCAGGCAGATTCTTTACCAGCTGAGCCACCAGGGAAGCCCAAGAATACTGGAGTCTGTAGCCTATGCCTTCTCCAGCAGATCTTACTGACTAAAGAATTGAACCAGGGTCTCCTGCATTGCAGGCGGATTCTTTACCAGCTGAGCTATCTGGGTACTAAATAAATAAACTTTGAATGAATGAATGAATGAGTAAACTGGAAACAAGGATATTCCAAGGAAAAACTATCCTACTTTACCATTTTGCCTAAAGGTAATGTGAGTTCCAGCCAATAAGTATTAGAAACATTTACAGGGTTTCCTGCATTGCAGGCGGATTCTTTACCAGCTGAGCTATCTGGGTACTAAATAAATAAACTTTGAATGAATGAATGAATGAGTAAACTGGAAACAAGGATATTCCAAGGAAAAACTATCCTACTTTACCATTTTGCCTAAAGGTAATGTGAGTTCCAGCCAATAAGTATTAGAAACATTTGGGAGTGTAGTATGTTTGCAATTGATTATGCTGAATAACTGCTGCTTAAGCAGTACTGGTTTCAGCAGGAAGCATTTAAATATATATGTTTTTCCCTTGATGCCTATTAATCCTAATGTAAATCTTTTTGATGCTATATAATGAATACCAATCATGAATAAGAGGTAGATGATGACTATTCAAGTGCACTATAATTTGATTTGGCATATCCAAAATATTTTTGTCCCCTGATAAAGCTCTTAAAATAAATGTCTAAGTGTTCCTGCCAGAAGATATCAACATGACAAATATAGCAAAACTATCCAATGCAGGTTAGGAATGACTTCCAAATGTAGAACAATTCCCAAATGTCTCTGGATAATAAAACAGCACAAATAACAAGGTGTTCTTCAGTGACTGGTATTCTTATGTCTAATTGTCGATGGCAATAGAAAAATGCCACTACCTCAAAATTCCCGTCAGTCTTTATGGATGGAGCCCAGCTTGTAAGTCTGCCCAGAATCGAGTGGGAATTAATTCTTTCTAGACACCATGTGTCAACCTAATCTGTGGATTCCTTCCCTCCTGAGTTATTGGCAGAGGAAAATATAGTGTCGTTTCCATTGTTTTCTTACCTAAGCCGTAGTTAGTTCATGCTAGTGTTAATATGAACAGTGACCAACAGTAGAAACAGAGACGTGGTCATTAAAGTAAGTTTAAAATTTCCTAATTTTTGATATCCTTTGTTAAACTCCCTGCTTCTGTGATAAGGCACTTTTATTTATGAGAAGAGAGAGAGAGAGAGAGAGAGAGAGAGAGAGAGAGAGAGAAATGTCCTGTCTCTGGAATTCTCTTGGTAGATCTCTCAGTGCTTTATCTTTTCCCACCAAACTATGCCTTCCTTGTTATAGTCTTCTGTATTAATGTAGGAACTGCATGAAATCCTGCAGGCAATGCTATATGTATATTACCATGTCTTTTCTATCAGTCATAAGTAAAGACAGACTACTTCTAATGAATTATTTATCATGATTAATGGCACCACCAGCTACCCAATAATCTAAATAGAAATTTAGGATTCATTCTTGGCCTTTTACTTTCCTCACCTCTCCCAACTCTACCCTAACTTACTTCTGAGAATCATTCCTATTGATTGTATTTTCTAAATATTTTCAAAATTGTGTGTCTTATTTGCTTAGTCATGTCTGACTCTTTGGAACCCCATGGACTATAGTCTGCTAGGCTCTTCTGTCCGTGGAATTCTTCAGGCAGGAAAACTGGAGTGGGTTGCCATGTCCTTCTCCAGAGAATCTTCCCAACCCAGGGATCGAACCCAGGTCTTCTGCAGTGCAGGTATATTCTTTACTGTCTGAGACACCAGACTAATTTTCAAAATTAGTCCCTGTCTATTCTTACTACCACTGTCTGTCTTTTTGACTCCCTCTGAAGTTTCTCAGATTACTGCAAGAGCCCCCTACCTTGCATCTAATCTTGGCCCCACCAAACCATCCTCCACGTAACAGGAAGTTTTAAAATCATGTTTTAAATTCTCAAATTGTCTGACATAAACCACTTCCGTAAGAAGGAAGACCTTAATTATCTCATTCAGTGTTACATCCTCAGTGCACAGAAAATTGCCTGACATGAAGTGAGAACTCAACATTTATGTGTTGAAGGAATGAGTAGATGCTTCAGATGCAGAAGAGGACGACAGATTTACCTGGCTCTCTTCCTTGTACTGCACACACCAACCCTCCACTGGAGTCTCTGATAAGTTCCTGACCTAGAGAGCAGAGGCTATGTTTCTACCCATTATGTGCCAGGCCTTTCCTGACCTGTCTACGCCTACAGTCTCAGGATCAGCTCCTGCCATGCCTTTTAATTCTGTACATTCAAGTAATGACAGACTGCTAGTAGCACTGACATACTGCCTCAATGTCATGCCTTCTCCATTTGAAATATATGTTACCTCCTCTTTGCCCTTACTAGGTTCCCTGGTGGCTCAGATGGTAAAGAATCTGCCTGCAGTGCAGGAGATCTGGTTTTGATTCCTGGATCAGGACGATCCCCTGGAGAAGGGAATGACTATCCACTCCAGTATTCTTGCCTGGAGAATTCCATGGACAGAGGATCCTGGCAGTTTACAGTCTAAGGGGTTTCAATGAGTCGACAGGATTAATTAACACTTACTTTCACTTTTGCCCTTAGCAGGAATTCTTCTCTGACCAGACCCCTTCCCTTCCCTGCAGCCACATCAACATACATTTCTTAGACTAAGGAAGAGACTCAGAATATTCTGTGTATTTAACTGTTGTTGTCTTTATTACCTTACCCTGTAACCATCTGTTCAGGCTTCATTCACCCTCCCTAGAGTGTCATGTTTGGGGATTAGAGACCATGATTTACACACCTTTGTATCCTTAATTCACAGCACAGGGCTAGGTATACTCAATATCAGCTTGGTGAAGGAATAAATGATGCCCAAATTAGAGGGAAAAAAGTAGTTTAAGTAAAGATTATGCTGTATCTATGCTTCCATTGTGTTATGGCTTTAAAATTAAGATATTCTCTTGATTAAGTCTGTGGTTCCACTGAATAATGATACAAAGTATATTAACATTTCAGCAGTCAGATCACATTTTAGCATTATTATTTTTGCCTTTCTCAGAACAAACCCAGGCTTCTCTAACACTTTCTTTGCTAGCATGTGTAATCAAGGCATTAGCTTTCACCCATACCAATCAAATATTACCGATCATAATAGAAATATAAGGAGATCACTGCTTATATTCATGACTTTATCATTCTTTGCTAAGCTTGTTTGCTGGTGTTCTATCTTTAGTGAACTGAGTTCACACAAGCTCTGTCTGACCAAGTCGCTAATACCATATTTCAGATGGAATGTGAAGACTTTTGTGCCGCGCTGCTTTTGTATGTGGCTGTGAAGTCTGTCCTTTAATTAGCATTCCTATCTGTTGTTTGCAAAGCATGCTGTTTAATCCAATTTTTATATTCAATAAAAAAGAAAACACAGGAGCATTTCTTGCACAGATGCAGTGACAAAAAAATGTTTGGATCTTTTAATCAAAAGATATGAAGCACTTAAGCTTGGACATTCATTATCTCTGCAGAAGTTCTGGTGAGCTTGAGACCCAAAGGTGGTGGGCCTGGGAGACATGCACTGGGGCTGAGGCTGAAAACCCAGCAGGGTGCAGAGTGTTTCTCTCAGAAGCATGGTTGCTATTTTTGTTAGAGGTAATTGATGGTCAATAGGGACTGGCTTTGTCACTTCTGCTTTTCTAAACTGAGCCTGATGGGTCTCTTGTTATCCTTGGAGATGCTACCTCTACGCCCACAGCACTTTTCAATTCATTATCCCCTTTAGACAAGTGATTGAGTCCCCCAGTAATACCTTTAATGGATGCTGTGTTGCTGAACCAAGAAAGCTTGGCATGGAAGAGACAGGTATTTATTTTTAATGGGGTCACCCTGTATCAGGTGAAACTCTTTGCTTGTGGGTCAAATGCAAGTGTCACACTGAGTGAATGTTTCGATAAGATAGGCTGGGAGTAGAGCTTGTTCATGCTACGGTTCCTTAGCCACCTGTCTTTGAAAGTATGAGCTGCTGACAGGCTTGTAAGTCATCCCTGTTGACAACTGGTGGCACAGAATAGCAAGACTCAAAGGCAGAACCTGGCCATTTTTTCCCCCAGTGTATATATGAAGATTTCATCTTTTTGATATTTCAGACACTGATAATTCTAGCAATTTGAGCTTCTCTTTGTCTACCATGGAGCAGACTTGGGAAAAGTATTAGATTTTTCCTTGCCTTTCTCACTAGGCTTGACCTTGTTACTATGATAAAGAATCTTCGCATTGTGGAATTTATATCTTAGGAATCACATCTACCTTCTTCAAACTTCTCGTCTTCAGTACTTTCAAACATATTATTGTAAATTAAGGGCTTTCCTGGTGGCTCAGACAGTAAAGAATCCGCCTGCGATGCTGGAGACCTGAGTTCAATCCCTGAGTTCAATTCCCTGAAGGAGGGCATGGCAACCCACTCCAGTGTTCTGGCCTGGAGAATCTCCTCCTGCCAAAAGGAGCTTGGCAACTATAGTCTATGGGGTCACAAAGAGTTGGGCATGAATGAGTGACTGAGCACATTGTAAATTAAATCCAGAAAGCCAACACTGTTATTCTGCCCTTCATACACAAGCATTAGAAGTCAAAAGCATATTAATATCTTATTCTTTAGTTTATAAAAAAGCAAGTAGTTCATATTGTACACTGGTACATTTTTATTTTTCCTCTTTGTTCAATTTTTTAAGTTCATAAAAATTACTAATCTATGTATTATATGTTTCAGTGACTCTAAGTGTCAATTATGATTCTGCTATTAAATAGCTGATTGAAGAGTATATAAAACTTAATTTACAAATAAAATAATGGAGTGGAGTTGTAGCTTTCTCACATCTATTTTGATTTTATGATCTTGTGTTCTTTGGGAAACCAGAGATCTGTTATGTTACTTAGATCTTAAGTGAGTCCTACAGAGACTCTACATAGTATTTAGCTTTTTAATGTGAATGAAATTTTGACCTGCTTTATTTGATTTCCTAACAATTTTCCCCCAAAAAAGATAGTAAAATAAGGCAACTGATAAGATCTTAGAGAGCAGGCTTCTTCTTAGCATTATTGAAGGGCTTATGACAATGTATCTTCCTTGAACTGTCAGGATGTTGCCCAGACCAGGTACTCAGTGAATGAAGTCAGCAAGCTATATGGTTCCAACAGTCTGTCCAACTCAAGCAAGACATATATCAGTGCTCCCAGTATGTAGCAATTAGGGAATTCTTCTTCCATTTAAAAGAAGATTTTCTTAAAAACAAAAGTTTGCCTATATAACTAAAATATAACAATACAACTAAAATTAATGGATAAATATATAACAGTAGGTTTATTCAGTTCAACCTGGGACATTAAAATGTATCAAGTAAGCTATCATGTTCTAGACTTTTGTCTAGTCACTGCGGGTATAAATTAGACAAGCTGCTGGAAGAATCTTATAATCCAGTTGGTGAGTAAAGTCACCTGAAAAGAACATTTTGATGTATTGTGGAAATGCAATATGCTTTATCATGCAGGGAGAGAAGGGGCCTTTGGCCCAAATCCATGAAGGAAAGTTGGACAGAAGAGCCAAAGAGGGATTCCAAGAAAGATAACTTTCAATGCTTATTTTGAATATTGTGTAGGGGGGTTTTTCAGGTTAGAAGGTAATGTTTCCATATATGTATGGGTATGGGTGTGGATATGAGAGAAGCAAGCAAAAGGAAGAGTAAAAAAATTTGACTCATAGAAGGAGCGTATAGAGAAAGGTTATATTTTTATTAAATATGGCAATTAAACAGATTGGTGTCATATACAGTAAATCTGTTATTGCTTGACATATTTTTTCCAATCAGTTGGTTTACAACCAGTAAAGAATAATTCTTAATTCTGCAAAAGCATATTAATTGCTGATTTATGAAGAAGACCCAATGACACATGACTCTGCTAATCAAACACAGTATTACTACATAATCTTTTACTTTATATATACATAATGCATTATTGTTTAAATAAGCATTTTAACCACATCACAGAAGAATTTGGAAAGTGGAGGAAAAATAAAGAAATTCACCACCCTATCACAGTGACTACTGTCTTTCATTTTGGGGCTCTTTATGTTTCTTCATTTTTTTGGGTGCATATACAGTAACATTTACTTTTTTTTATAGCTCTGAATTTTGATGAGTGTATAAGTCTACATACCTGGAGAAGGAAATGACCATCCACTCTAGTATTCTTGCCTAGAGAATTCCACAGACAGAGGAGCTTGGCTGGCTACAGTCCATGGAGTTGCAAAGAGTCAGACAAGACTGAGTGTCTAACACTACACTATGTCTACATAATCATGACCACAATCAAGATACATAACAGTTCCATTACCCTTAAAAATACCCTTATGCTACCCTTTAGATTCAAATTGTCCTCTCCATTCTTATGCCTAGAAATTACTTGTCTATTTCCTGTCCTTACAGTTTTTCCTTTTCCAGAATGTGATATAAGTAGAATCATACTATGCTCATTCACTAATTTGTGTCTGACTCTTTGGACCCCATGGACTGTAGCCTGCCAGACTCCTCTGTCCATGGAATTTTCCAAGCAAGTATATTGGAATGGGTTGCCATTTCCTTCTTCAGGGGATCTTCCAGACCCAGGGATCAAACCAACATCTCCTTCATTGGCAGGTGGATTCTTTACCTCTAGCGCCACCAGGGAAACCCAGATAGAGTCATATAGATTGTAGCAATTTGTACCTACCTTCCTTCATTAGCATAATGCATTTGAGATTTACTCATGTGGTTGCATGGGTCAATAATTCATTTGTTTTTTTGTATTGCTGAGTATTTCCCTGCATGGCTATACCACAGTTTCCCACTCACCAGTATAAGCACTTATGCATTGTTTCCAATTTTTCAGTTCAATTCAGTCGCTTAGTCGTGTCCAACTCTTGGCAACCCCATGGACCGCAGCATGCCAGGCCTCCCTGTTCATCACCAACTCCCGGAGTTTACTCAAACTCATGTCCATTGAGTCAGTGATGCCACCCAACCAACTCATCAATCTTTCCCAGCATCAGGGTCTTTTCAAATGAGTCAGTTCTTCACCTCAGGTTTTGGAGGTGTATACTTTCTTCACCAAAGTATACTTCACCAAAGGTATATTTTCTTCACCAAAGTATTGGAGATTATAAATAAAGTTGCTATAAATATGTATGTACAGATTTTTTTGTGAGTGAATATAAATTTTTATTCCTAGACATGGAATTGTTGGGCCATATGGTAGGTGTATGTTTAACAACTCATCAATCTTTCCCAGCATCAGGGTCTTTTCAAATGAGTCAGTTCTTCACCTCAGGTTTTGGAGGTGTATACTTTCTTCACCAAAGTATACTTCACCAAAGGTATATTTTCTTCACCAAAGTATTGGAGATTATAAATAAAGTTGCTATAAATATGTATGTACAGATTTTTTTGTGAGTGAATATAAATTTTTATTCCTAGACATGGAATTGTTGGGCCATATGGTAGGTGTATGTTTAACTTTATAAGAAATAGCAAGACTGTTTTTAAAGAGACTTGAACATGTTGTATCTCCATTAGAAATGCATGAGAGTGATAATTACTTGACTCCTCATCAGCACTTGGTATTGTCAAATTTTTTTTTAGCTGTTCTCTGTGTAATAGAATTTCATACTGGTTTTAATTTACACTTACTAATGACTAATTATGCTAAACACTTTTTTCCTATGCTTATTGCCACCCAGACATCTTCTTGGTCAGAATAATATTGCCTATTTTAAAATTGCATTTGTTTGCACACAGTTGAGTTTTGAATGTTCTTTTCATATTCTTGGTAAAGTTCTCTGTTGAATATTTGGTTTTCAAATATCTCTCAATTTTTCATTCCCTTGATAATATCTTTTGCTAAGCAAAAATTTTAATTCTTGTAAAATTTTGCGTATTATTATTTTTTCTTACATAGATGATGCCCAAGGATTTTTTTTTCATTTAAAATGCCTTCTTAAATATTTGTAGCCTTGAAGTGAGTGCAATTTTTGCTTTCCATTTTCATTAAATGTCAAGAGCAACTTTGGTGTTATTATATACTTTCTACAGTCATTATTTAAAAATAGCACATTTTTC
>SJYC01131922.1:0-19278 GCA_006408675.1 Madoqua kirkii
TGCGTATTATTATTTTTTCTTACATAGATGATGCCCAAGGATTTTTTTTTCATTTAAAATGCCTTCTTAAATATTTGTAGCCTTGAAGTGAGTGCAATTTTTGCTTTCCATTTTCATTAAATGTCAAGAGCAACTTTGGTGTTATTATATACTTTCTACAGTCATTATTTAAAAATAGCACATTTTTCCATAGATAAGTTCACTCATTTGGTATAAATTTATTGAATGCCTATGATATACAGAGCATTGTAGTAGCAAGCAAAACAAAAACAGTACTGCTTTCATGTTAAGCTTACATTCTAATTCAACATTCTCCAAAGTTACTTGATTTCTTTAAAATGCAGATTATCTAGTTACTTCCCTGAAAATTCTGATTTAATAGGTATGAGATGCAGCCCCTAAATTTTTTATGAGTACCTATAAGTTAAATTTTTAAAATTTAATTACATGAATATTAACACTATGTTATATATATTAATATATTATACAATATAATCTTATGCTGTTACATAATTATTTTAACCTTATTGAATATTTACATTGCTTTTTATTCTTTATAATGGATAATTACCATAACAGTGTTATGATAATTTCAGTATTTTTAGCAAAGTCTGCCAACACAGGATAACAGTTAATTTATTGCTAAGTCCTGTCTAACTCTTTTATGACAACATGGACTGTAGCCCACAGATCTCTTCTATCCATGGGATTCTCCAAGCATGAATACTGGAGTGGGTTGCCATTTCCTCTTCCAGGGGATCTTCCTGTCCCTGGAATTGAACTGAAGCTTTGTCAGGCAAATGCTTTACCACTGAGCCACCTGAAAAGCCCGGGATAACAGTAGAGATAAACAATAATGGGCTGAAAGATCCATATATATATATATATATATATGCACCTTGTGAAAACAAATTACATCCTGTTCAAATAAACCCTTTGGCAGCTGCTAACATCTATGTCCACGTTGCTTGAAAAGTGGGTATTACTGTCTTTATGTGCACTCAACTTGAGCCCACATTTATAGAAATAAAATAACATGACTAACTCAGATGAATAGTATGAATGAAATTTATACTGACTTCTTGAGAACTTCTTAATGTAATTTCAGAAATTTAGAGCTATAAGGGAGAAGGAAATGGCAACCCACTCCAGTATTCTTGCCTGGAGAATCCAGTGGACAGAGGAGCCTGGTGGGCTACAGTCCATGGGGTCACACAGAGTTGGACACGACTGAAGCGACTTAGCATGCATGCATGCATGCATTGAAGAGGGAAATGGCAACCCACTCCAGTATTCTTGCCTGGAGAATCCCAGGGACAGAGGAGCCTGGTGGGCTGCTGCCAGTGGGGTCGCACAGAGTCAGACACAACTGAAGTGACTTAGCAGCAGCAGCACCAGCAGAGATGTAAAGAGGAATAAAACACTGTGAAGAATCTATATCATAAAAGAAGAAAGAACTTCTTAGCCAGGCAACTGATGTTTCTTCAACAGTTGTATCCCAGCTCTACTGTGTTTAGTTTTTCAAGCTTGTGACTCTAGATTCACTTTCAGAGGTGGGAGAGCAGAATACTCAGAAAGCTAGACAAAATGCACCTGATTATTGGGATTGGGTCCAAATATGAGGAGTTGAAATGACACATTAATACAAATCCAGTTCCTTCATTGACTTTAGCAATCCTTCAGGTATTGTCAAGGTAGTACATTTATGACATGATTATCTGCTTTCTGAGACTCCTTAATTGGCTTTAAAGAAGAATATAGCTATGGAGAATAGGGAAAATTTTATTTAAGCAAGAGATTGTTCATCTCTTCCCACATATATGCACAGTGAATCTAAAAAGAAGCAATTTTCAGAACTTTAGGATTAGTGGAATTAAGTATTCAAATAAATGTTGAGTAAGAAAAGTTCACAACACTTGTTCCTTGGAAGGAAAGCCATGACAAACCTATATAGCATATTCAAAAGCAGAGATATCACTTTGTTGATAAAGGTCTATATAGTCAAAGCTATAGTTTTTCCAGGAGTCATATACGGATGTGAGAGTTGGAACATAAAGAAGGCTGAGCACAGAAGAATTCTTGCATTCACACTATGGTGCTGGAGAAGACTCTTGAGAGTCTCTTGGACAGCAAGGAGATCAAACCAATCAATCCTAAAGGAAATCAACACTGAATATTCATTGGAAGGACTGATGCTGAAGCTGAAGCTCTAATACTTTGGCCACCTGACGGGAAGATCTGACTCATTGGAAAAGACTCTGGTGCTAGGAAAGACTGAAGGCAAAAGGAGAAAGGAGGCATCAGAGGATGAGATGGTTGGATAGCAACATCGCATCAATGAACATGAATTTTAGCAAACTACAGAAAATGGTGAAGGACAGAGGAGTCAGGAATGCTGCAGTCCATGGGATCACAAAGAATCAGACATGACTTAGCAACTGAAAAACAATAAAGTGCATTACAAGTATCTTCTATTCATTATAAACTTTGAAAAGATGTAAGTTTTGAGAGGTGGTAGTTTTACATAAAGAACATGTCTATTATGAAAAAATACAATCTCAGTACCTGGTTTTTGGATGGTAAGTACTACATCCTATATGGTGTAAGTTTTTAAATAATTATTTTCACCAACTTAGAAGAAATCTCTAAAGTTCAACCTTTTGGAAAGCACAAAAATATTTCAAGATTTAAATCTGAGAATTTCAGTCTTCTACCCATTTTTTCAGGATTGAAGACCCAGCCCACTTAGTCAACAAATACCAACTAGTTGATAAGAATATAAGAGATACTCAACTCACCAGAAGAAAAAGGAGAAAAGAATTCACCTTTACTACAGTCTGAAGCCCCCCGAGTATAAGCAATTTTGCATGGTTCCTCTCATTTGAGCCTCTTTTAAAATTGGCATAAACACACTTTAGAGATGAAAAAGATAAGTCAGGCAAATGCCAAGGTCAGTCTTTTAACCCTGACATCTTATAACCTCCCAAGCTAGTAGAAAAGTTATTCTTTTTTGATGAAGTATGATCATATGACTTCATGGGTATGTTATAATTTGATGTCAGAAATAAAAATTTCAATAGTCACATCGTTATAATACTCTTTGTTAACCTTTAAAAGGCACTGGAGTAATGTACATAATATTTACTATATTTACACAATGCATGTGTCTAAACGGTTAGCCATAACACTTTAGAAAAGGAACATGACCGCCTTATTGAAGCATTTGCCCACAAATGAATCAAATAGTTTCTATCTCTCTTTAAACACTTATCAACCAAATATTATAAAACTGGTATTTTAATCCACATTATCACTTAAAAAAAAACAAACAGAATTTTGTGATTCCTAATTTATAAATGAAAAGACTAAGTCTGAGAGATGTGAAAGTGGTCCTGGCAGTCAGTGGTGGAGTCAGAATTTCCTGTAGGCCAGCTCAAATCAAAGTATGTGACATTGCCTTTGTAGTTTCTCATCTAAATGGTTAACAAGTTGCTCAACCTGCAACGCGTCTTGCACTACCCTTAAATTGTTGCATTTCATCTCAGTGGACAGCCTGGCAATTCCACCTGAAGCTTACTTTCCCCTCCTCCCCTTTTTTTAATATTTGGCTCATCAGGCCTCTCCAGGTTGGTATCTGAGAAAAATTCTCCCAGTTTTACTTTAATTGGCATTGGCAACATGTGATCTCTGATGAAAAGCATATTTTCTTTCGAGATTGCAGTCATCAGTTGGGCTCATATTTCTTGGCCCCTCCATCAAGCTGAACTTATTTGGAAAAAGAAACAGCAGCTTGTGGGTTACTAAATGCCAGAGAGCTGAACTTAAAAAAAACAGAGAGAAAAAGTCACACAGGAAAACAACTTTAAAATACATTTAGAAAGCTTCTGTGTGTGTGTGTTCGTGTGTGTATGTGCGTGCACACATGCAAAGGCTAACATCAATCACTTGGTGCAGGTATTAATATATATGCAGAACTAGTCTGTGTATGCAAAACTCTTAAAGGGCATGATTTTTATCCATAGCCTATTTATTCCAAACATAGCTAAATAAGGAGACCAAATATAGAAAGCGGTGCTCCAGGGGCCCTACGGCCTATATAGAATTTAAACTCAAATGATTTGCAAAATCACTACTAAGACAGCTTGCTCATACTGTCAGCGTGCCAGCACCAGAAGCTTGCCGTGTATTTTTGTCTTGGCAGATGTACATTCTGTTATAAAGGTCTGTTCATCTGATGCCTTTCTTGTTTCCAGGTAATGTTCAGTGCCTTCTTGCAAGGGGTGGGCAGTGCGGGGTTGGGGGAGAGTGTTGTGAGCTTGTGTGGCTTCTCCCCTTCTTGCAGGAGAGGCAGCCGACACCCTGACTCGGACCACGGGGCTGGTGTCCTGGTTCACCTCCCTCAGGAGCTGGTTTCTGCTCCACCAGACTACAGGTCAACAGTATTCTTTCTTCCTTTTTTGTATGATTCAACTGGATTTCCAATATTTGTCAGGGCAGAGGGAAATAAACCAGTGTTAGATAACATCAACAATGACTGCATTTCTTAAAAGTCACCTTAGGTTTGAGGAGTTTTGAGAGGTTTATTTTATTTTTTTCAGATTAAAGCATGATTTCCCAAACTGATTAGCATAGTTTTTAAGGCACTCTCAAGTGTTTGTTAGGCTTCCATGCTGGTCTCCATATGCCTCTTTTCAATTACATGTGCTGCCACAAGGATGGCTAAACGAAACGCTTCTTTAAAAACAGAAAGCAAACTGTTAGGATTTGTGCGGTGTAACTAGAGTGCCACATCTCTTAACTGCCCTGATTTCATCACCAAACTGCTAAATGTTCTATCTGCAGAAGTAGCCATTAAAATGAACCTTAAATTGAGATACTCTGTGGGAATTAAAGGGGAGATAGGGGAATTGGAAGGGATTAAAAGAAGATGAGTTAGAATTCAGACTATAGTTGTCCTGGAGGTTGCCTGTGGAGAGAATTTTTATTACTGATGGTAATGAAGTAATAATAAGAATACTAATAGTTCTATCTAATGTTTATTGAGCACTTATTATGTTTAGCATGATTCTAAGATCTCAATGTTGTCAATTTGTTAAGCCAGTTAATTAATCATCAAAAAATCTATAAATCTGTATTATAATCTTACCTATTAGGAAACTGAGGCAGAGAATTAGTTTTTCCTCAGGGCAAGCAGCTGAGATCAAGTCCAGGTAGTGTGGCTCCAGAATTTATGTCTTATTTTAAGGTTACTTGGAGAACCAAATGCAAGGATTGCATTAGGAAGACCTTTTTTCATCTGTTCTTATGTTCTTATACTCTGGGTTGGGTTACTAGAGTGTGAGTTCTCAATTATCACCCACTAGAGTGCCTGTCATATAACCAGTTCTCAGGAAATGTTTGTAAAATGATTGAATAAATGAATGAATGATATCTTACTTTCTGGGAAGTGCCATAAGTAAGCCAATTACAGTGCAAAACAAGACATCAGTTGGACAAAACAAACAAACAAAAACCAACTTGTGAAATAGCTATTCAGCTTCTCATTAACTCTTTTCTTTCTTCAGCTTATTGAGATACAATTGACATAGAATGTTGTGTGAGCTTAGAGTATGTGATGTGAGGATCTGATGCACCCATATATTTAGGAATGCTTTTCCACAATAAGTTTTGTTAATATATCCCTCGCTTTATATGATTGCCATTTTAATATTGCTGCTGTTGTTAAGGTGAGAATCTTAGAGTTCTACTCTCAAGGCAACTTTCAAGTATACAATATAGTATTGTTAACAATAGTCACCATGCTGTACATTAGATTCCTAGAACTTACTCATTTTATAACTGAAAGTCTGTACCCTTCGACCAACATCTTCCCATTTCTCCCACCCCTCAGCCCCTGGCAATCACCATTGTACTCTCTGTTTCTATGAGTTCAATGTCTTTAGATTTCATATACAAGTAACATCTCACAGTAATTGTCTTTCTCTGTCTGACTCACTTCACTTAGAATATGTCCTTAACTCCTATCCATGTTGTTATAAATGTCAGGATTTCCTCCTTTCTCCTGGATAAATAATATTTCACTTTATATAGTTAAATATCTATTTCTGTATAGATACCTCATTTTCTTTGCCCCTTCATCTTTTACAGATACTTTTTTTTTCAAGTCTTGGCTATTATGAATAGTATTGCAATGAATATGAGAGTGCAGATATCTCTTTGAAATAGTGATTTCATCTCCTTCCTATAAAGATCTAGAAGTGGGATTGCTGGATCATATGGTAGTTCTATTTATAGTTTCTTGAGGAAACTTCATACTGTTTTCCATATTAGCTGCATCAGTTTACATTCCCACCAATGGTATAAAAGGGTTCCCTTTTCTCCACATCCTCATTTGTCTTTTTGAATAATAGTCATTTTAGCAAGTGTGAGGTGGTATCTTATTGTGGTTTTAGTTTGCACTTCCCTGATGATTAGTGATATTGAGCACCTTTTCACATACTTACTGGGCACTGGCCATTTGTATGTCATTTTTGGAAAAATATCTATTCAGATTTCCTGCCCATTTTTTAATCTTTCTTTTTTTTTTTGCTATTGATTGTATAAGTTCCCTATGTACTTTTAATATTAACCCTTTATTCTATATCTGATTTGGAAATATTTTCACCTATTCTGCAGACTGCATTTTCATTTTGTCAATAGTTTTTTTTTTGCTGTTCAGAAGTTTTAGATTGATGTAGTCTCACTTGTTGATTTTTTCTTCTATTGCTCATATTTTAGATGTCATATTTTTCAAAATTATTGCCAAGACTGACATTAAGGAGCTTTTAACCTATATTTTCTCCTAGAAATTTTGTGATTTTAGATCTTACATTTAAGCCTTTAATCACTCTAAAATTATTTTGTGTGAGCAGTATAAGATAGGGATATATTTTCATTCATGTAGATATCCAGTTTTTCCAATGCCATTTATTGAAGATACTACTTATTTTCCCTTGAATATTCTTGGCTTCCTTGTCAAATGTTAATTGATCATGTATGTGTGGGCTTGTTTCTTGGCTCTCAATTCTGTTCCATTACTCTGTGTGTCTGTTTTTAATGCCAGTACCATACAGTTTTGATTACTATAGTTTTGTAATATAGTTTGAAGCAAAGAAGTGTGATGACTCCAGCTTTGTTCTTTATGATTGCTTCGGCTGCTTGGAGTCTTTTTTGTTTCCATATGAACTGTAGGATTGTTTGTTTCTATACCTGTGAAAAATGCCCCTGGAATTTTGATAGGAATTTGGAGTAGTAGCAGCATTTTTTTTATAGTATTAAATTTTCTTCTTCATGAACATGGGCTATTTTCCTTATATTTGTGTCTTTTTCAATTTCTTTTTTCAATGTATTATAGTTCTTGATGAGCAGATCTTTCACTTCCTTGGTTAAATTTATTCTTAAGTATTTTATTGCTTTTGATGTATTATAAATGAGATTCCTTTCTCTACTGTTTTTCCAGATAGTTCATTGTTAGCATTTTTAAAAAGTAGCTGATTTTTGTTATAAGATACTACGTTTTTAGATTGCACAGCATTGCAACATGGTAGAAAACACATACACACTAACTTCAGAGCCAGCTCAAGTTCTAGTCTTAGCTACAAGGCAGTCACAGCTCACCATATGATTGTATTTGGTTGCTTCAATTTGGATTTCAGTTTCTGTTTGGTAAATAAGAGTATTTGCTTAAAAGCAATCCTTTCTTTTTTAACTTTTAATTTTGTATGGAGTACAGCTGATTAACAATGTTATGATAATTTCAGGTGGACAACAAAGGGACTCAGCCATACATATACATGTATCTATTTTCCACCAGACTCCTCTCCCATCCAGGCTGCCACATCACATTGAGCAGAATTTCCTGTGCTATACAATAGCTCCTTGTTGGCTATTCAATTAAAATAGAGCAGCCTCTCTAATTCTGATGTTCTATAATATTTTTAGACAATTGAATTAAAACTCACATTTTTTTTAAGGAAAATGCTTTCTTAGTATCCATGGAAGGGCTCTAATGTATCTGTTGGCAAGCATGGAAAATGTTACTTTCACAAATGCCATTAGAGGTGCATAATCTGTAAGAGAGAAGGAGGGAAGTGAATAAAGTGCGGAAAGTTGTTTAATGTATAGTGGGAGTTGTTGAGTTCAGTAATGTTTAGTATATACTAGAAAGTCCATAAAATAAGGGTATGTAAAAATTATTAAGTTTCTACAACACGTGGAGTCTTTTGGAATCACCATCAAATTGCTTGTCTTTTTTAATACAATGATTGTATTTCTAAAACTGCTGTGCATATTTAAAGAATTATAAAATAAGTATTTATTATTGTTTTTTTGGGGGGGGGGCTGCACTGTTTCTCCATTGCTGCGCATGGGCTTTCTCTTGCAACAAGTGGGGACTGCTCTTCCTTGGGTATGAGGGCTTCTCATTGCAGTGGCTTCTCCTGTGGAGCCTAAAGCACACAAACTTCAATAATTGTGGCACACAGGCTTAGCTGCACTGTGGCATGTGGGATCTCCCCAGGCCAGGGATCAAACCTGTGTCTCCTACATTGACGTGTATATTGTTAACCACTGGACCACCAGGGAAGCCCCAAATGAGTAATATTTTAAACATATTAGAGACATTGGTTATTTAATGGAAGTAAACAAATATAGAGAGGAATCCTTTGATAAATACATCCTCAAGCTTTAAAAACTCATTTAAAAGAATTTTTCCTTAGCAGTTCAAGTTGCAATTCAGCATAATACAAAATCCACAGGTGCCATTATCTATAGAAAACATGGGAACAAACCAGAGATGGTTTTACTTATTTCTGGAATAGGATTTTTGAGTTACAAGTATACTGGTAACAGGAATCTGAGGAAATCCAGACACATGGAAAAATCAGATTTATACATAAGATAAATTATTTTAAGGGTTCTCTGAACACCAATGCCATCATCCATCAATGTGAAGCTGCTTCTACAAATGTGCATGAATTTCTTGAAAGGATTTATAATCCAGCCAATACGGTACATTTTGAATGTGTTACAGAAAGGACAGATTTACAGGAGACAATCTGCCTTCATGATGATTGCATATTGTGGCATTTCTAGTCCATATGGATCAGTAAGACTTGGATAGCAGGCATTTGACCTTCAAAATCATGCAAATGTGAAACCAGACTTCTACTCTTACAGCTGGGACCGTCAGTGGGACTTCTTCAGCTTATTCTAGAGGCACTGATTAAAACATAATTTGACTTCTAAAAATTATTGAGATGTTATTTTAATGCTTCCCCCCCCCCAGTGGAGAATGACTGAGTCTTTTCCTCCCCTCATCCACATTCCCTCTGGCTAACCTTCACTCATTAGCACCCAGAACTCAAATGCTGATTATTTAAGAGAGAACTTGCTAACTCAGAGCCACAGGCTAACTAAACAAGACTTGAAACCTTTTTGTGCATGCCATAGTTAATCTCCAGTAATAACTCCTGAAAACCTTTGAAAAGGTCTCAGAGTGGCTTTCTGTCAGAGGCCTTAGGAAACTACATTTTCTCACTGCAAAACCTTGATCATGCCAGATATAATCAGACTGTTTATCTGGCAATGTTAATTTTCTGGGTTTACAGTATAACAATTCTCCAAGATTATTGGAACAGAATCACAAGAAGTTCTATCTGTTAATCTGCCAACATTTTTTTTTTTGCATTTAAAAAATTCAGTGCAAAATGGTATCACATTTTCTAGAGTGCAGACGAGACTGTGCTTGAATAAATGCATTTTGCCAAAGCAAAAGTAATGTAAAAAAAAGAAAAAAAGAAAAAAAAAACCACCCTCAAGATTGAGAGAAGCAATTTCAACAATTTCCCTCTTTGTGAAACCTTCAGGGGAGGCAGGGTAGAAGAAGATATACAAGCATTTTTGTGACCACACTCTGACAAGCTGAAGACAGCAAGCAAAACTTTATTGTAAAAGGTGAAAAAATTAAATCTCAGCAGTATCTCAGCTTCTAAAGGGGTAAAATCTTCCCATTCAAGTAAGTCTAACCACCTCAATTACTCCAAAATCTTCTATAAAAGAGTGACTTGCAAGCTTTTTGTCTATACAGACTTTGGACTTTTGGCTATAGCCTTAAGAAACTTACTTGTTTGCTATTTTGTGTACTCCTCCTTCTTAAAGGTTTTGCTTCTAGCAACTCAGTTTAACTTTATTATGAATTCTTTATTGATAAACAACATGTCTTCTTATACCATCTGGCTTTGTGGTTCAGTTGCTAAGTCATGTCCAACTCATTGCAACCTCATGGACTGCAGCATGCCCTGTCCTTAGCTATCTCCTGGAGTTTGCTCAAACTCATGTCCTTTGAGTCATTGATGCCATCCAACCATCTCATCCTCTGTCTTTCTGTTCTCCTCCTGCCCTCACAGTATCAGGGTCTTTTCCAATGAGTCAGCTTTTTGCATCAGGTGGCTAAAGTATTGGAGCTTCAACTTCAAATATTATCTCATAACTCAATTTAACAATTTCCAAATGGAAATTTCTTTCTCTCCTATAATTTTTAGTAGATGCAAAGTTTAGTATCTCCAACTGCTTATATTAGGGTGGTGTTTTCTGTTTGCTTCTGAAAGGTGTAAATATCCAGTGAACTCAGAATCCAAAGCACCTGAAAGTAACATCTAGCATTATTTATGGAATATATTGTGTGCATCATATAGATATAAATCCTTTCTATGCATTTATGCTTATTTATTTCTCATAGCAACCCCATGAAGTAGGTGCTCTGATTATCCTAATTTTGCAGATAAAGAAAATAAAGTCTAGAAAAGTTAGACAGCTGCCAACAATTTATCTTTTGTCACATTTGGCATAATGAGTCAGAGTTTGAATCCAAACAGTCATTCCCAAGAGCTGGCAGTCCTTACTATTTGCTTATACAGAGAGAAAGTGGATAACGCACTGATAAATATTTATTCTCTTTGTTTATGGACTTGCTCAAGTGCTATCTTCAACCAAAAAGTTCAATAAAAAATTAAAAATCTCCATAAATTATGAAGTCACCCGATTAGGTAAAAATAATGATGATGATGATAATAATAATAATAATAACAACAACAGCCCATACTGTTTTGATTACTGTAGCTTTGTAGTATATTTAAAGTCAGAAAGCCTGATTCTTTCAGCTCCATTTTTATTTTTCAAGATGCTTTGGCTATTTTGGGTCTTTCATGCTCCCATACAAAGTTTTAAATGTTTTGTTCTAGTTCTGTGAAAAATTCCATTAATAAGTTGATAGAGATTGCATTTAATCTATAGATTGCCTTGAGTAGTATGATCATTTTAACAATACTGATTCTTCCAATCAAAGAAAATGGCATATCTTTCCATATGTTTGTGTCATCTTCAGTTGCTTTCATCAGAGTCAGTTTTCAGAGTACAGGTCTTTTGCCTCCTTCAGTTCGGATGTTCAGTCGTGTCCAGCTCTTTGCCACCCTGTGGACTGCAGCATGACAGACTTCCCTGCCCATCATCAACTCCTGGAGTTTACTCAAACTAATGTCCATCAGGTTGGTGATACCATTCAACCATCTCATCCTCTGTTGCCCCCTTCTCCTCCCACCTTCAGTCTTTCCCAGCATCAAGATCTTTTCCAACTAGTCAGTTCTTCACATTAGATGGCCAAAATATTGGAGTTTCAGCTTCAACATCAGACCTTCCCATGAGTATTCAGGACTGATTTTCTTTAGGATTGACTGGTTGGATCTCCTTGCAGTCCAAGGGACTCTCAGAGTCTTCTCCAACATCACAGTTCAAAAGCATCAATTCTTCAGCACTCAGCTTTCTTTATAGTACAGCTCTCACATCCATATATGACCACTAGAAAAACCATAGCTTTGACTAGATGGATCTTTGTATTATCCCAGAGGAATGATTTTCTTGTTCTGTGTGTCATCCATATTCTATACCTCCTTCAAAATTGCAGAAATCATTCACACACACACACACACACATACACACACACACACGTGCGTGCGCACGCATGTTATATCCTTGAAATTACAGACACCAGGAACTGGGAATGTGATTGATGGAAATGACTAGTCATAGGCAAGTCATATTTTCATATGAGGCCTCAATTTCTCCCACTATAAAATAAAAAGTTAGAATCCATAAGTTCTAAGATCCCTTCTGGGCCTGACATTCTAAGACGTTATGATAAATCTTTAGTGATAGTGATTATAATTGTAGTTTAGGGTGCTTTTTTTTTGTAAAATTAGATATATACAATCATAACTCAGAACAAGAAGGGCACACACAGCTAACTGTGTTTCTTTGTGAAATAAATAAAGCACCCATATCTGATAGCTTCACTTCTAGCATATAAAGACCATTACAGAATTCATTATAAAGCCAAGTGAAAGTGAAGTCACTCAGTCATGTCCGAATCTTTGCAACCCTGTGGACTGTAGCCCGCCAGACTCCTCCATCCAAGAAGAGTATATAATTTCCACTTTGGAAGAACCAGTGTGTAATATACAAAAAAAGCCTTTTGTAAAAGAGAAATTGGAGATTGCTTTTTGTAATATGAGTTTCTTTTCAACTTTTACTGTAACTTACTCTTTGTATACTGTATATGCCTAAAATGGTCTTTCCTACCACACATATGTGGGCATCCCCGCTCAGTTGTAAAGAATCTGCCTGCCATCAGGAGATGCAGGTTTGATCCCTGGGTCACAAAGATTCCTCTGGAAAAAGAAATGGCAAACCACTCCAGTATTCTTGCCTGGAAAGTTGGGGTTGCAAAGAGTCAGACATGTCTTAACAACTAAACAACAACCACACACATACACTTAACAATCTGGGGAAAATTACGGACACTGTAAATATTTTGGGAGTTTCAAACATTCCTTTAAGAAAAACAGACATGAACACAGCATTCAGTAAATAATTTCTTTGTGTTCCATGACCCTGTGTTTGAAATCCAGTCACATTAAATTTCTTAGAGTTCTTTTGGATCCTCAGAAAAGGTATAAAGGAGTTTAGCAATGAGCAAAAGAAAGTTTAGTATGAATACACCAAAGGTATTTTTTTCCCTTAGAAATACATCATCAGGCTTTGGGGAAGGTAAGGAAATCTCTTAAAATAGTATTCAAGATTTTTTTTTTTTGCGTTTGCATATAGAAAGAGCCATCATTGTCTCAAAGGGATCTTACACACTAAACAAAGTGTCTGTTAATAATGAAAATAATCAGGTGATTGCTGAGAGGCTAGGATTCAGGGAGTAAAACTTCTTATTAACTATAAAAATATTTGTTCTATTACCCTTACTTCCAATGTCACTGGATCCACTTCCTTGCAAAGGTTCTGATCTAACTTCTACTCATAACTGTGGTTTAGTCACTAAGTCATGTCTGACTCTTGTGACCCCGTGGACTCGAGCCTACCAGGCTTCTCCGTCCATGTGATTTTCCAGGCAAGAGTAATGGAGTGGGGTGCCATCACCTTCTCCATGAGAGATCTACAGTGGCTTCTGTTTTCCTGATTGGCTCTGATTGTTGCAGCTGGTTGCAGACATGCTGTTTCTGGTGCAGGCAACAAAGGGAATAAAAACAAGTATCCTGGAAAGCAAATAGACCTGAAATACTTGCTAGTGGTAAGGAACTCGCCTGTCAATGCAGACGTGGGTTTGATCCTTGGTTTGGGAAGATCTCCTGGAGGAGGGCATGGCAACCCACTCCAGTATTCTTGCCTGGAAGATCCCATGGACAAAGGAGCCTGGTCCACAGGATCACAAAAAGTTGGATGTGACTGAAGCGACTTAGCATGCACACTAGTACAAGGACAATATGGACAGTTTCCATGACTCGAGACTCACTTACATCAAGATGTGTTAGGATACCTGATATCTCTCATTGTCGTTCTTACTTTCAAATGATGTTCTTGCTGCATTTTGCACTGTGAAATCTACAAGTCTTTCCATGTCAAGTTATATAATCCCAGAATAATTTAAAAACATAAATCGCCCAAGGTTGAATTAAGTTCTTTTTAACTGCTTTGAAGTGAAGGAACTGTGACATGAGTGAAAGTTTCATTTTATAAATGCACAATTTCAGCCAAGGAAAATATGTAGATAAATAGATCTGCAGGCTTTCTACATTTTCCACTGTGAGGTTCAGTGGTTGAGCAGCAGTCTGGAACTCAGAAGCCTTTGAAATATCCTCTATTCTGCCCCTCATGTTCAGTGACCTTGAAGAAGTCACTAAATTGGAAGCAACTCTGTTTCTGGAGGGAATGATGGAGTGTCTGGGACAGCAACTCATTTTGCAATAAAACAAGTTTCAGAGATGTTTAGTGCTAGGAAAACTTAACAAACAAATAGCACTGGGATGTGTCCATGGGCGTGAAGAAGCTCTCTAGAGAGTTCCCTCTATTATCATAAGCAGTCCTGTTTAGTTATCTGTGTTTACATAGATGCGTGGGGATTTATATATCTAACACCCATTCCCATTAGATCCATAGGCCCCCTAGAGAGTAATCCACTTTACAAATTCAAAACAATCGCTTAATTTTCATTTGAATTAAATTCTCCATCATTTCCCTTGGCGATAAATGTCAGCTGGTTAGTGGAGAAAACATTGAAACTTGGATTAAAAGTATTTGCAAGCATGCAATTAGGAATTGACTAAAACAGTGCTCTATTTTTGTGTTGAATTAGAGACCCGCTGCCATCTTCAGTACCACAGGCCAGGTTTCCCAGCAAAAGGTTACCTTTCCTCACTTAAGGGGACATTTTATCCCTAGGCCTGACTTTGTTTTTAAGAAAGCAGAAAATCACAGTATTCACTCTGGAAATCTCATAATGTGATCCCAGTGTAGTCTGATTCAAGCTGCCATTAGAACAAGATGGTGAAATACTCAGCACATGTTTTATCCCTTTCTCTTTTGTGTCTTTGACAGCCATTGACAATCACTCATGACACTTTTTTCTCATTAATTCTTCTTAACTCATTGTTTCAAGAAGCCTTCACCAATTGGTTGAAGCTATCATAATGATGTTAATTATTCTTTTAAAAAACTTTTAAATTTTATATTGGAATGTAGCTTATTAGCAATATTGTGATAATTTCAAGTGCACAGGGAAGGGACTCAGCTGTCCACATAGATGTATCCATTCTCCCCCAGACTCCCCTTCCATCCAGGCTGCCACATAACATTGAACAGAGTTTCCTGGGCTAGACAAGCAATTATCCTTTAAATCTGCTTTGGAAATATAATATGAGCCCTTTAACACAGGGTTGATATCAGCTATTTATCTTAATATGAAGCTCTTGGACAATTTTAGCAAGTTAATGTATTTCAGAAAATATCTCTGGATTTAAAAAAAAATTCAATGGAAGAGAATACTGTGAAATTTGTTGGAAGTAAATAGTATTCCAAACTCCAGTGTATAAATTTTCTCTAGGAAAAAGAAAAAGATGAAAGCTAAAGGCAATAAGAGAATAACCAAAAAGATATCTTTTATGTCATAGAGATAGGTTTCTAAGACCTGGAAGGGAAATCATTTGTGCCTATCTAAATTGGAGCTGGGATATGTACAGTTAATGGGTATTTAGTGATGGTGAGGAGAAGAGAGAGATGTTTTCCTTTGATAAAAAGTAGATATGATCTCACCTAATTTTTGCTTTCTAAGTTTAAGGAAACTTTTTTTTTTTGGTATGAGGAGTGATGCCTTAGTTTAAATTGTAACCTGTTGCTTTGGAAGTTTTTAGCAACAACTTATCTGTAGAATTGATTCAAATAAGTATTTATTGAGCAATTACTGCATTCAAGATGCTGTGTTTGGTAGTTTCATTCTTCACATATCAAATAACGATAATAATACTTGTATTGAGGACTTTGCAACTCACACGCTGGTAAAGTAATGCTCAAAATTCTCCAAGCCAGGCTTCAGCAATACGTGAACCGGGAACTTCCAGATGTTTAAGCTGGTTTTAGAAAAGGCAGAGGAACCAGAGATCAAATTGGCAACATCTGCTGGATCATGGAAAAAGCAAGAGAGTTCCAGAAAAACATCTATTTCTGTATTATTGACTATGCCAAAGCCTTTGACTGTGTGAATCACAATAAACTGTGGAGAATTCTGAAAGAGATAAGAATACCAGACAACCTGACCTGCCTCTTGAGAAGGCTATATGCAGGTCAGAAAGCAACAGTTAGAACTGGACAGGGAACAACAGACTGGTTCCAAATAGGAAAAGGAGTACGTCAAGGCTGTATATTGTCACCCTGCTTATTTAACTTCTATGCAGAGTACATCATGAGAAATGCTGAACTGAGAGAAGCACAAGCTGGAATCAAGATTGCCGGGAGAAATATCAGTAACCTCAGATATGCAGATGACACCACCCTTATGACAGAAAGTGAAGAGGAGCTAAAAAGCCTCTTGAAGGAAGTGAAAAAGGAGAGTGAAAAGGCTGGCTTAAAGCTCAGCATTCAGAAAATGAAGATCATGGCATCTGGTCCCATCACTTCATGGCAAATAGATGGGGAAACAGTGGAAACAGTGTCAGACTTTATTTTGGGGGGCTGCAAAATCACTGCAGATGGTGATTGCAGCTATGAAATTAAAAGACACTTACTCCTTGGAAGAAAAGTTATGACCAACCTAGATAGCATATTCAAAAGCAGAGACATTACTTTACCAACAAAAGTCTGTCTAGTCAAGACTATGGTTTTTCCTGTGGTCATGTATGGATGTGAGAGTTGCTCTGTGAAAATTGCTGAGCACTGATGAATTGATGCTTTTGAACTGTGGTGTTGGAGAAGACTCTTGAGAATCCCTTGGAATGCAAGGAGATCCAACCAGTCCATTCTAAAGGAGATCAGCCCTGGGTGTTCTTTGGAAGGAATGATGCTAAAGCTGAAACTCCAGTACTTTGGCCACCTCATGCAAAGAGTTGACTCATTGGAAAAGACTGATGCTGGGAGGGATTGGGGGCAGGAGGAGAAGGGGACAACAGAGGATGAGATGGCTGGATGGCATCACCAACACGATGGACGTGAGTTTGAGTGAACTCCGAGAGTTGGTGACGGACAGGGAGGCCTGCTGTGCTGCAATTCATGGGGTCGAAAAGAGTCGGACACAACTGAGCTACTGAACTGAAATGAGTCTCTCTTTTCATGTTACCTAGACTTTAAGCTTGCTATGTCTTCTGGGCCGTTATAAACTAAAGTTTTGTAAGAGCAAGAAGACTTTGCTCACTCCTTTCCTTCCATCAAACCATTACGTCCCATAGGCATTTGAAAAAATCTCATCTTCCAGCTTCTATTCCTGGCATGAGCATCTTCACAAATGTTTTCATCTGCCACCAAAGCTGCAATTCTCATTTCTGTTTGAGAGACATTTAACCTAAATTTCTAGCCCTGACCCACATTTACAATGATCTGCTGGACATTTTCTCATCTAGGTCCTCTCTTCTCTGCCTCCACTTCATATCAATCATAAAGCTAATAGTTTAGCTAAGAATCTTGCAGTGATCATCATTTTGCTCTTCTCTTATCTCCAACTATCCTCTGCTCACACTTAATACCTAGTTCTGTATCACAGGAACTTACCTGGTGACTCAGACAGTAAGGAATCTGCCTACAATTCGGGAAACCTGGATTCAATCCCTGGGTCAGGAATGTTCTCTGGAGAAGGGCATGGCAACCCATCCAGTATTCTTGCCTGGAGAATCCCATAGACAAAAGAGCCTAGCAGGCTATAGTCCATGGTGTTGCAAAGAGTTGGACATAACTGAGCGACTAACACTTTCATTTTTTTTTCATACTACAGAGCCTTATATCTCCATTCCTGTAAACCTATACACTCTGCCTTCTGCGTTCAGTGCTGCTTCTTTGGGGCTGGTAATAACCTCTTAGAACACTGGACTTTGGCCATAGCTTTTTCATCACTTTCTCCAAGATTGCATATCCAAGCCTTTTCTACTACAGTTTAAAAACCTGCTTGTAACAGGGTTAGCTCTCTGAAATAAAATCTGCTAGAGTAACCTCTTGTCAGCATGCTCTATGTCCTGCTGGAATCTTCAGAGCTGTGAATCGTCTGTAGAATAAATTGCAGACTCCTGAATGTGTCTTTCAAAGCCCTCCCTCGTCTGACTCTACCTTCATTTTAGCTTCATCTCTTGGTTCACTTTCAGTCATTTTGAGTGCTAAGTCGCTTCAGTCATGTCTGGCTCTTTGTGATCCTATGGACTGTAGCCTGCCAGGCTCCTCTGGCCATGGAATTCTCCAGGCAAGAATACTGGAGTGAGTTGCCATTTCCTCCTCCAGGGGACCTTCCTGACCAAGAGATTGAACTCGTGTCTCTTACATCTCCTGCATTGGCAGAAGGGTTCTTTACCACTAGTGCCACCTGGGAAGCCCTAAGTCATTCTGCTGCTGCTGCTGCTAGGTCGCTTCAGTCATGTCCAACTCTGTGCGACCCCACAGACAGCCTCCTACCAGGCTCCTCTATCCCTGGGATTCTCCAGGCAAGAACGCTGGAGTGGCTTGCCATTTCCTTCTCCAATGCATAAAAATGAAAAGTGAAAGTGAAGTGGCTCAGTCGTGTTCTACTTTTAGCGACCTCATGGACTGCAGCCTACCAGGCTTCTCCGTCCATGGGATTTTCCAGGCAAGAGTACTAGGCTTCAGTAATTTCAGAACTACTTATTCTTCCTACAGCAGATCTGTTTCTGTGCCTGTGTTCAAGATTTTACATCCTCCTGAAATGACTCTTTTTTTCAGTGTAATCAAATTCATATATACGCTTGAAGGTCCAAGCACAAATCTTTCCTTGATCTTCCTTTTAGATTCTGAAAATGACTGTCAGTCAATTGTTCATTCTTTGGAGTTATTATTTTCTTGAAGTATCTATATCCTGCTTTGCATTAATATATGAAAAGTTGTATGTTCTTCCCTCTCCCCACATTGGAATATAAGCTCTTGGCTAGCGGTGATTAGTTCAGTTCAGCTCAGTTCAGTCACTCAGTTGTGTCCAACTCTTTGTGACCCCACGAATCACAGCACGCCAGGCCTCCCTGTCCATCACCAACTCCCAGAGTTCACTCAGACTCATGTCCATCAAGTCCGTGATGCCATCCAGCCATCTCATCCTCGGTCGTCCCCTTCTCCTCCTGCCCCCAATCCCTCCCAGCATCAGAGTCTTTTCCAATGAGTCAACTCTTCGCATGAGGTGGCCAAAGTACCTGTCTCTTATAC
>SJYC01131923.1:0-24608 GCA_006408675.1 Madoqua kirkii
TCCTAATCAAAACTGAGAATTGCAACTATTGAAAAAATTTCACTAGCTTTAATATTTAAGTGTTCTTTAACCCAAGAAAGTCTAGAGATACTTTTTATTAACTTTCAAAAACTATTTCTTGATACAACACAAGTATCAGAAACCAAATTTCCAGAAGAACAATTAAAAGGAAATGGAGTGGTGTGATTAGCAGAAAAGAGCTAAGAAAATAATTTTGCTACTTAGACATGAAGATTAGGATAAGTTTATTCCAAAATAATATTGCTTTTAGTAAAGATCCATTCAGTAAGGGTGACACTGAGGGGCACACGTTCCTTGTCCCTCTGGCTACAGCTTCCTAAATATTCTAATAAGTCAAGTAAACTGCCGGGACAAACAACCCAGCTAAGAATGTGTCTGGAGATTCTGAATCTGCCTTCCTTAATCAACTTCCTTTCCTGAATATGAGTTGCAATAATGAATCAATTAACGTCCTCAAATGCCAATGAGATGCAAAAGAGATTGGTAGTGGTGGTAGTGGCAATGCGTTTTGGGAGCTGTTCCAGTGTCTGGAATTTAACGAGAATCACACACTGAGCTCACAACTGATTATTTATCTCATACAAAAGTGACTGGCTGGCACTTTCTGATGAAGCCTTCCCTGTGCCCATGCTCCCCCCACCAAGAAAGTAGGCATGACAAATCTAACCTTATTATCAAGAAAATCTCTGGTTTTCTGCTATTACTCCTAAAGCTTAACTTAGAACCTGACTCAGAGGAAAAGATGTGCTTTGGATAATTTTCCCTATCAGTGTTTTGTATTGACACTTTATACATATTCAGAAATTATTACCTTTTTGGTATATGCTAATAAGTAGTTAGCAATCTATTTTCAAATTATAACCTCTAACTGCTCTTCCTTCAAGTTACCTTTAAATTGCTGTATTTGTTGTCTCATGTCTGCCAAGTACTTTAAATATATTACTGTTTTATCAAAACATTTCTTGTTTTCTTTCATAGTCTTTTTATTGAGATATAATTGACATCATATTGTATTAGTTTCAGGTTTATAACAATGATTTGATACATATGTATATTGCAAATGATTACCAAAATAAATGTAATTAGTATCCATTACCACAAATGGTTGCAGGGTTTTTTTTAGTTAAGTATTATTGTTTTCTTCCCATTTTATAAGCAGTAGAACTGAGGCTTAGAGAGAAGTTTATGCAGCTGCTAAATAGCAGCGGCAAACTGAAATCAGACCTTTCAATCGTCACGTCCACTTTCTTTGCACCATGAAATAATGCTCCCAACCGTGTGGGATTTGATTTCCTACTTAACTGTTTACACACGATATAAGGGAATATGTATTAAAACTCCAGATTTCAAAACAGCAATTCTCTCTCTTAATTTTACTAAAAATCCTTCAGGTTTAATAAGTATTAAATGTTTCAGTGCAATTTACCTCTCAGATTTTTTTTTCAGTTTCCTCATTTTAAAAGCCTGGACAGCTGGCTGACCACTTGGCAAACACAAGACCCCCAAAGTAAAATGATAACTCTGGCAGCATGGCCACTTTTCCCTGACAGATTGGAACCCCTCACTGGCCATATTTTAATGTAAAAACCGAACCGCTGAAATTCAGTCATATGCTTTCTTCCCAGGGAGTCGAGAAGTGTCTTTCTGAGGAGCACGTAGGCATCCGTCATAAAATCTGCCATGCCAGAGTGACCAATTTAAAACTTGCTTTTCTGAAAATTCATCTTCTCTAATTGTAGCACTCACCAGAGTGGTCAGAAAAACACAGTTTACTGGATTTCCATAAAAGTCAAGCTATCCTCAAGTTAAATAGGTTAAAAAAAAGCTATCCAGAGATATTGGCTTTGTTTGCACAAATCATCAGTGCTATTTTAGCAAAGCCTTATGTGGTCTTGTGACTTGATATATGCTTATTAGTTCCTGTTCATTGTTCATATCTAATGAGTGCCTTATGTGGTTTCATGACTTGAGACATGGTTAGTTCCTTATCATGGTTTATATATGTTATGAAAAATTCTTATATTTTGAAATGAGACTCCTTTTATCCTAGTAATCCTTTTCGCAAAGGCTGATGCTGTCTATTTAGCAGAAATTCTAGAATGATTCTCCCTCATTAAGATGTATTCTGTAAAGTAAACTGTATTTGAAGTGCAGTTAAAAGCTGTATGTGTCATTATCTATGCTCCCTTTACATGTTTGATTACGAAAAAGGGTAAAATATGATGACCTTTCATTCATCAAATGTCTTCTCTATCAAATAAGGGCTGATGCAACAGTAAGCTATGGTCTGGCTACCTTTCCCAACCAAACATAGAGGGCTGTGTTAATAAATACACAGTGATCCTTCACCCTCTGCAGTATAGCAGCTTAGGGGCTGAAAACATCACTATTTTTTAATATTGGAATCATATGATGTTGGCTCCTTCAAAAAGAAAATACCTAATGGGAATTTCAGTTCAGTATTTTAAAACTTGAACTTTGGGAACCCTTGCAGAAGAATTACCAAATAAGATTGCACATAAGTAGTTCTTAAGGAAAAAAGAGTGCTATGCCTTTGGAATCCAATATAAAACAAAACAGTTTAGCTATTTCTGTACCTTGTGAAATGATACACAAAAAAAATCCACAAAGGAATTTCACAGTAAGTCATTGCTGCAAACAAATCACATTTTCACCTGCTCCAGTTACTTTCAAGATTCTATTTTAAATTACAGAGCACAAGCAAAATGAACTAAGAAAAAAGATCCTCTTGTATTTCAGTGATGTGGCCTGGGGGTGGTAGCAAAATGGCTCTTTACACACATTACTGAATAATCTATACACTCAAATAATTAAAAGCAACAGTCCCAGTTTACTTGTAAAAAGTTCTTCCAGAGTCCCCTTCAGAGTAGTTACAGATGTTCCTCTGCTTCCAATCTAAATGAACTTCAATAAAATATATTTTACAACCCTCCTTGGTACATTTAGATTCCTAATGAATGTCAAAAAAATTTCCCTTTCTTTCAACCCCATTTAAACAAATCAGAAACTAAGTTCTTTACCTTTTCCAGGAATAACTGAATAGTTACACCTAAGAAAAACTTTATAAAAACTCTTATATCCAGTCAAGTTCCCAATAGCTCTTATAATTTGGCCCTGTAAATTACTTTGACAACAAAGATCCATCTGGTCAAGGCTATGATTTTTCCAGTAGTCATGTATGGATGTGCGAGTTAGACTGTGAAGAAAGCTGAGCGTCGAAGAGTTGATGCTTTTGAACTGTAGTACTGGAGAAGACTCCTGAGAGTCCCTTGGACTGCAAGGAGATCCAACCAGTCCATTCTAAAGGAGATCAGCCCTGGGTGTTCTTTGGAAGGAATGATGCTAAAGCTGAAATGCCAGTACTTTGGCCACCTCATGCGAAGAGTTGACTCATTGGAAAAGACTCTGATGCTGGGAGGGATTGGGGGCAGGAGGAGAAGGGGACGGCAGAGGATGAGATGGCTGGATGGCATCACTGACTCAATGGACATGAGTTTGGGTGAACTCTGGGAGTTGCTGATGGACAGGGAGGCCTGGCATGCTGCAATTCATGGGGTCACAAAGAGTTGGACACGACTGAGCGACTGAACTGAACTGAAGGTTCTTATTTATGAGATCATACAAAAATTGGCATTGAGGGAACCTGAAGGGTTGCATTGGGGTTGACTTCCATTGTGGATTTAAAGTACTTGGTGATATTAAACTAACACCTGTGGGAAATGCTTCTGAGTCAAATTCTGATTTTCTGATGTCTGAGTTTCTTTGGAATTTCTGAATAAACTCAAATAAAAGTCTCATTGAACTAAGAAAGAGGTTTACACAATCCCACTGGAATAATGACATTGTTAAACTTGAACCAAACTGCAGCAGTTAATTACCATAGCCATCTCTTCTATGTGCTCAAAAAAGTTATTTATGAGATCATACAAAAATTGGCATTGAGGGAACCTGAAGGGTTGCATTGGGGTTGACTTCCATTGTGGATTTAAAGTACTTGGTGATATTAAACTAACACCTATGGGAAATGCTTCTGAGTCAAATTCTGATTTTCTGATGTCTGAGTTTCTTTGGAATTTCTGAATAAACTCAAATAAAAGTCTCATTGAACTAAGAAAGAGGTTTACACAATCCCACTGGAATAATGACATTGTTAAACTTGAACCAAACTGCAGCAGTTAATTACCATAGCCATCTCTTCTATGTGCTCAAAAAAGTTCAATATGGGATCTTTTGATAATATATTCAGTAGAATCTTACATCATGCGAACTGGCTTTTTCCCAAATTCTGCCATCTGATCTGTTTTCTGCTGGTGCCTTTCATTCTCTCATAAGGCAGGTGGTCAGAATTGAGCAGACAAATAGTCACCTCATGGTCAAAAAGACGCTTATATTATGATAAATTGACCCCATGACTGTCAAATGTTTTTCACTGTTTCTGGAGCAAAATGAACTTTTTAAAATATATACACTAATTTGGCAATTAAAATAATAAGGTATTTATTAATAAAAGGTATGCATATTGATTCTGATAATAAAGAAACCATCTAAAAATATACATTCAACAAGAGAATATTGCAAAGTTCCATTCTTTCCAGCATCTTCATTTCTTTCTCAGTAAGAAAAGGCTCAGTACATAACGTTTTTCAAAGGACTCTGATACTTGAATTATCGAGAATTGAAACCATGAAAGCCAGAAACAGTATCACATCAGTGAGTTTGTAATTTATAAAAACAAAAACCTCTCCTATGAATTAAGTAGAAGATACATCAGCGATGGGGGTCATTTGAAATGTTTTACTCAGTATTTTTTAAGTCACAGGAGTTGGCCATTGGCGGAAATAATCAGTGGAGAGTTGGAATACATCTCTAAGACTCTGTGAACAGACTACCAACCACCTCAAAGATCATTTTGATTGTACTGTTTTAAATCTTCTAAAATAAATTTTTCTTGATGACATCATTTTTCTGCCACATACAATTGAACCATAAGGTCTCGTTCACAAAATGTATAATCATTCAGGATTATTGTCTACAATTGTAAAAATATTTAAGTTGCAGCCATGTAACTAAAAGGCAGCTATAATTGGTTGCCAATTAAGTGCCAGATAACGACTTGGGCTGGCCAGCCTTTCATCACTAGCTCAGACTCCCTCATGACAGACACAGCAGTGATGATGGAGACTAGACTTCCTAGGAGCAAAGACTGCCTGAAGAGTATTCACCTTGTGGATTTGCTCTTTCATTTCATAAGGAGACCAATAGATACTTACAGACTTTAAAGCTGGGTTTCTTTAAAGGAGAAGAAGAAGGATGTTTTCTAACGCTTTCGACATATACTCGTCGGTCACTCTGGGCGTCTCGCTGTGGTTTGGAGCACCGAGCACACTGCTGTCTCAGGGCCTTTGCACTTGCTCTGCCTCCACTTTCCATGCCTTCTCACACTTTCAGAAGCTTCCTTTCCTCTCTCACTTCTATTTCTTTAGTTCCACTTTGGGGTTATTTTAGTTTTTGTTCATAATATGTTTACTTTTTTTTTTTAATTAAAGCATTGTCGCTTTACAGTGTTGTGCTAGTTTCTACTGTACAGTGCAGTGAATCAACTACATATATACACAGATATTCCCTTCCTCTTGGACCTCCCTCCCGCCTCCACCTGACCCACATTCCACCCATTTAGGTCCTCACCTAGTATGGAGCTGAGCTTTCTGTGCTTCATAGCAAGCTCCTGCTAGCTATCTGTTTTACATATGGCAGTGCACATCTGTCAATCCTAATCTCCCAGTTTGCCCCACCCTCCCCTCCCCCTTGTAAATCCACTGCTGGGCATACACCCTAAGAAAATCATAATTCAAAAGAACAAATGTACCCAATGTTCATTACAGTGCCATTTACAATAGCCAGGAAAAGGAAACAACCTAAATAGCCAGTGGCAGATGAATGGATAAAGAATATATGGTACGTATATGCAATGGAATATTACTCAGCCATAAACAGGAACAAAATTGGGTCATTTGTAAAGATATGGACAGACCTTCTTCACTTCTTTCATGTTCCCATTCAAATGTCTCTTCATGAGAGAATCCTTCCTTGCCCACACATTTTAAGATGCAAAATGCTCCTCTTCCAATATTCATTGCTTTTTCGCCCTTTATACAGCTTAATTTTTCCTCTGGGCCTTTAATACCATGTTGTATGTTATACTTTTATTGTCTTATTGGTTCACTGTTTCTCCCACTAAAACTGAAGTTCCACAAGAGAAGGAACTTTGCTTAATTTTGTTCATTAGTGTAACCAACAGCTATTATTATGCTTGTCATATATTGATGCTCAATAAGCACTTGTTTAATGAATGAATAAAATCAACATCAGAGAAGCTATTATGACTCTCCTATATGAATCTCGTGACAGAAGCATATATCTTTAAATTTTTTTCAATGATATATATTTAAAGGATGTTTTTGTTTGAATATTTTAATTTTTAATTCTAGTGGTTGACTTTGAGGATTTCTGTTTTACTTGTAAGGTGAGCTGTTCTTGCTACTAAATAGAGAGATTTGTTTTTCAAACTATGAGCTCATAATTCCTGTCAGACTGTTCATATGACCCTGGGTGATTGGGATGATAATCCTGTTATCAGTGCCCCATCTGTTATCTTTGGTTAATTGGACCCCCTTATTTAAAAAAATCAGATATTTTTCTTATTTTTTTACTTTCTAGATACAAGTCCTAAACCTACAAGAGCTATAAAGGAAAACCATGACAGAGGATTGTCAAAATTTTCAGAGTTCTCTTATACATGTTAGATGCGTCCCTATTCAATTTGAGGAAATTAGGCAGTTTCTAAAGACTTTAATGTGTAGGAGTTTGGAAGAAGGCTGTTTTACAAGTAAGATGTTTGAAGAATCTGCATTAGTATTCTGCAGATGGTGTGATCAGGGCATATCTTAGCGTGACTTTCCCTTACTTCCTCTTTTTCGCTTCACATTCTTGCAAGTTAATGGGAAAATAGTTAAAAACATTGCGTGTACTTTTTAAATACTTCAAGCAGTACATTCATCAGCAATGCTAGATTCCTTGGTCACCTAATAAATACCACATTATATATTTAGTATAGAGCTGGATGTACCATAGTTCAGTATGGATTTGTGTTTGAATATTACAATTGTCAGTTCTCAGCTGTATGACTTTAAGTAAATTCCATTATTTTTTTCTGTAGAATGGATATAACAGTTACCTTACAAGTTTACTGTGAGAATTTAATAAGAATATTTTTAATTCATCATGATATGCAAATTTCACATGAGCAGTCTTTGAACATATTTGATTTGTTTTACTTTCCTTTGAAGGAAAATTATTTGGAGAACCTTCAAAAAACCCACTCTTTTTTGATAATAATGCCAATATCAATATTAATATTTTTATTATGTTATATTATTGGCAGATATTTATTAGCTACTTATTGTATGCAAAGTGATATGCTAAGTAAAACATATCATTTATCTCCTTTAAACCTCATAGCTACAGCATGATATAAGTATTATTTTATATTCCTCATTTCAGATTGAGAACACTGAAATTTATAAAGGTCAAAGAACTTACTCAAGGTCACAGAGGTCCAAAATGACAAAGCAGGGATCTGAGTTTATCTCTATCTGATATTAAATCACATCCTTTTAACTGCTGCTAAGCTACCTATTTTACTTTTTTGACAGTATAGTGTTTGAAGGCATAAAGATATTGGATTGGCCAAAAAGCTTGTTTGGGTTTTTCCATAACAGCATATGGAAAAACCCAATCAAACTTGTTGATTAGCCTAATATATAAATATTTTATATTGATATACAACATATATTGCATTATATGTATACTATATGTATTTCATTTCATTCAATTAAAAAGAAAATTCATTGGTTACTTAATGTGTGACTTTGTATAGTTCAGTTCAGTTCAGTCGTTCAGTCGTGTCCAACTCTTTGTGACCCCATGAATCGCAGCACACCAGGCCTCCCTGTCCATCACCAGCTCCCAAAGTTCACCCAAACTCATGTCCATCTGTTGGTGATGCCATCCAGCCATCTCATCCTTGGTTGTCCCCTTCTCCTCCTGCCCCTAATCCCTCCAAGCATCAGAGTCTTTTCCAATGAGTCAGCTCTTTGCATGAGGTGGTCAAAGTACTGGAGTTTCAGCTTTAGCATCATTCTTTCCAAAGAAATCCCAGGGCTGATCTTCAGAATGGACTGGTTGGATCTCCTTGCAGTCCAAGGGACTCTCAAGGGTCTTCTCCAACACCACAGTTCAAAAGCATCAATTCTTCAGCACTCAGCTTTCTTCACAGTCCAACTCTGACATCCATAAATGACTACTAGAAAAACCATAGACTTGACTAGACGGAACTTTGTTGGCAAAGTAATGTCTCTGCTTTTGATTTAGAGTCTGTCGTATATGTTACTATGAATATAGTATAACCTTTGACTTCAAGGAGCTCTGTGTGTGTGAATACATTCTCTTTTCTTTAGATACTTTTTGATGTCAATCATTCTTTAAGTTTTTATTGAATTTGTTACAGTATTGCTTCTGTTTTATGTTTTGTATTTTTTGGCTGCAAGGTATGTGGGAATCTTAGCTCCCTAACCAGGCGTTGAACCCACGACCTCTGCACTGGAAGGCAAATTCTTAACCACTGGACTGCCAAGGAAGTCCCTGAATATATTTTTTATGTGCCTATAAAGTCAGAATGAATTATTGAACTGAAAATTTGTTAATGGAAAATTATTCCTAGAAGTCACACTAGCAATGCCACCAAAAATGCTATTCTTTATAAAGCAGAAGACAAGAGGTAATAAGCATACCAAACGCACTGTGGGGGAATAAATGTTGAAGGAATATGAGGGACAAAATAATATTTTTAATTATAATGATCTCCATATATAGGCACAGAGTCCTAGAATGTTAGAGTTAAAATGGAAGTTCACGACCTATGCTAGTTTCTTGTACTTGATGTGATGGGTCTTTGATAAACAAATCAATTAACAGATAAAAGGAGCACTAAAGTCACGAAGGAACAAGGGCACATTTCACATATTAAGTTAAACCTCAGCCCACTAGGCTTTGTGATGGTGACATATATAAACATTTATTGGTAAATGGCAAGCACTAAAACATGTGTGTATATAATTCAGTCTACCTTCCACGAGCTTAAAGTGACTCACCTGAGAAAGGGGGACTTGTGAGCCCCTGTTGCTTCTAAGTCCATGTGCAAGAATTACTATTTACAGAACCACCATTTTACTAGAATAGGCCATGAGTGAAAAGAACATTTAAACTCAATCTCATCAATTTAAGTTTGTTTTTGTAAAAAAAAACAGATGCAGTAGAGAAAGGAATTAGTGACCTGCGATGAATTTCTCCATCCTTTCGTCATTTATTTAGTTTGGCTATGCCATGCCGCTCTGCAGGATCTCAGCTCCTCCACCAGGGATGGAACCAGAGACACCATGGCAGTGAAAGCACCAAGTCCCAACCATGAGGCCACGAGGAAACCCCCCACCTCTTTGTTCTTGTTCTTGTTCAATTGCTCAGTCATGTCTGACTCTGCAACTCCGTGGACTGCACGCCAGGCCTCCCTGTCCTTCACTATCTCTCAGACTTTGCTCAAACTCATGTCCATTGAGTCAGTGTTGCCATCCAACCATCTCATCCTTTGTCACTCCCTTCTCCTCCTGCCCTCAATCTTTCCCAGCATCAGAGTCTTTGCTCCTATGGGCAATTAAATGGCATAGAATCATAACTTTGGGGTTTTCAATAAAGAACACTTAGAACTACCTGGGATCGGTCACTTTGAGGTTTGGTGGTAATTAATTTGTTTATGTTGCAGATCACACTCACTCCTCAACTGGCCTATTCAAGAAGTGGCTCCACGTCTCATGTTCATGGCAGATGTTACTAATTCACTATGGCCTTCTTTGCTGTTGAACCTAAAAGTGGTCTCAGAATTCTTATTAATATGATATTTTAAGTAACCAATACCAGTCGATTTGTTTTTTTACATGTGATGAAAGCTATTTGCCCTTGCAGGTACAACAGGAAAAACTGAGGGTATTATACTACAGGGTACAATCCCAGTAATTACTGCATATTTCTGGACATGACATTTAACCTCCCAAATCTGTTTCATTGCCTGTATATGGAGACAATAATTACTTGTATAATAAATACTTTTTCAAAGTTATAGGATGGTTATAAGGATATCATATATGTGAACATCCTTGGACAGAAATAAAAACCTCAAGAATACCTATAGCAAGGTAGCTTATTGTAATTACCTAAGTATGAAGAAGTCCCTATTGATATTCAAATGCAAGCTTTTCCCCATTTTTGCTTCTGTTACCTCTATGGCCTTCTTTTTCTTACCTATAAACTGTCAGTAGTATTATATGTAGAGTTATTATGAGGATTAAACATAAACGTATGCACAAAGCTCTACCGTAGCTTTTCACAGAATTCAAACTCACGCAGGCAGCGGCAGTGGCCAGCACACCAAGCGTGGCCGAGAGCTATCCCGCATCCGAGGCAAGGGCGGTGGCCAAGAGGAGCTACCCCACGTCCAAGGCCAGGGAGGGCGCTGAGAGGAGCCACCCTGTGTCTGAGGCCAGGGCAGCCCCTGAGGCTAGGGGTTGCAGCCGGGAGGAGCAACCCCACACCCAAGGAGTGGTGGCTGTGCTGCTGCAAGAGGGCCTAGAGGAGCCATCCCATGTTGAAGGTCAGGAAGGGCAGCGGGAGGAGATACTCCTCATCCAAGGTAAGGAGCAGCTGCTGTGCTTTGCTGGAGGAGCCATGAAGAGATACCCCATGCCCAAGGTAAGAGAAACCCAAGTAAGATGGTAGGTGTTGCAAGAGGGCATCAGAGGGCAGACACACTGAAACCATACTCACAGAAAACTAGTCATTCTAATCACACTAGGACCACAGCCTTGTCTAGCTCAATGAAACTAAGCAGCCAAGATGGTGCAACCCAAGATGGGCAGGTCATGGTGGAGAGAGCTGAAAAAATGTGGTCCACTGGAGAAGGGAATGGCAAGCCACTTCAGTATTCCTGCCTTGAGAACCCCATGAACAGTATGAAAAGGCAAAATGGTAGGATACCAAAAGAAGTACTCCCCAGGTCAGTAGGTGCCCAATGTGCTACTGGAGGTCAGTGGAGGAAAAAACTCCAGAAAGAATGAAGGGATGGAGCCAAAGCAAAAACAATACCCAGCTGTGGGTGTGACTGGTGGTAGAAGCAAGATTTGATGCTGTAAAGAGCAATATTGCATAGGAACCTGGAATGTCAGGTCCATGAATCAAGGCAAATTGGAAGTGGTCAAACAAGAGATGGCAAGGGTGGACATCGACATTCTAGGAATCAGCAAACTAAAATGGTCTGGAATGGGTGAATTTAACTCAGATGACCATTATATCTACTACTGTGGGCAGGAATCCCTCAGAAGAAATAAAGTAGCCATCATAGTCAACAAAAGAGTCCAAAATGCAGTACTTGGATGCAATCTCAAAAACGACAGAATGATTTCTGTTCGTTTCTAAGGCAAACCATTCAATATCACAGTTATCCAAGTCTATGCTCCAACCAATAATGCTGAAGAAGCTGAAGCTGAATGGTTCTATGACCTACAAGACCTTTTAGAACTAACACCCAAAAAAGATGTCCTTTTTATTCTAGGGGACTGGAATGCAAAAGTAGGAAGTCAAGAAACACCTGGAGTAACAGGCTAATTTGGCCTTGGAATGCGGAATGAAGAAGGGCAAAGACTAATAGAGTTTTGCCAAGAAAATGCACTGGTCATAGCAAACACCCTCTTCCAACAACACAAGAGAAGACTCTACATACACATGGACATCACCAGATGGTCAACACCGAAATCAGATTGATTATATTCTATGCAGCCAAAGATGTAGAAGCTCTATACAGTCAACAAGATCAGGAGCTGACTGTGGCTCAGATCATGAACTCCTTATTACCAAATTCAGAATTAAATTGAAGAAAGTAGGGAAAACCACTAAACCATTCAGGTATGACCTAAATCAAATCCCTTATGATTATACAGTGGAAGTGAGAAATAGATTTAAGGGCCTAGATCTGATAGATAGAGTGCCTGATGAACTATGGAATGAGGTTCGTGACACTGTACAGGAGACAGGGATCAAGACCATCCCCATGGAAAAGAAATGCAAAAAAGTAAAATGGCTATCTGAGGAGGGCTTACAAATAGCTGTGAAAAGAAGAGAGGCAAAAAGCAAAGGAGAAAAGGAAAGATATAAGCATCTGAATGCAGAGTTCCAAAGAATAGAAAGAAGAGATAGGAAAGCCTTCTTCAGCAATCAGTGCAAAGAAATAGAGGAAAAGAACAGAATGGGAAAGACTAGAGATCTCATCAAGAAAATGAGAGATACCAAGGGAACATTTCATGCAAAGATGGGCTTAATAAAGGACAGAAATGATATGGACCTAACTGAAGCAGAAGATATTAGGAAGAGGTGGCAAGAATACTTGGACTGTACAAAAATTATCTTCACAACCCAGATAATCAGGATGGTGTGATCACTCATCTAGAGCCAGACATCCTGGAATGTGAAGTCAACTGGGCCTTAGAAAGCATCACTATGAACAAAGCTAGTGGAGGTGATGGAATTCCAGTTGAGCTGTTTCAAATCCTGAAAGATGATGCTGTGAAAGTGCTGCACTCAATATGCCAGCAAATTTGGAAAACTCAGCAGTGGCCACAGGACTGGAAAAGGTCAGTTTTCATTCCAATCCCAAAGAAAGGCAATGCCAAAGAATGCTCAAACTACCGCACAATTGCACTCATCTCACACGCTAGTAAAGTAATGCTCAAAATTCTCTAAGCCAGGCTTCAGCAATACGTGAACCATGAACTTCCTGATGTTCAAGCTGGTTTTAGAACAGGCAGAGGAACCAGAGATCAAATAGCCAACATCTGCTGGATCATGGAAAAAGCAAGAGAGTTCCAGAAAAACATCTATTTCTGCTTTATTGACTACGCCAAAACCTTTGACTATGTGGATCACAGTAAACTGTGGAGAATTCTGAAAGAGATGGGAATACCAGACCACCTGACCTGCCTCTTGAGAAACCTGTATGCAGGTAGGAAGCAACAGTTAGAACTGGACATGGAACAACAGACTGGTTCCAAATAGGAAACGGAGTATGTCAAGGCTGTATATTGTCACCCTGCTTATTTAACTTCTATGCAGAGTACATCATGAGAAATGCTGGACTGGAAGAAACAAACCCACATCTCCTGTACTGCAGGCTGATTCTTTACTGCTGAGCCACCAGGGAAGCCCCTGACTATAGTTAACAATACTGTACTATATACTTGTATATCCTGTATTATATACTTACGGTTTGTACACCTGTTAACAATACTGTATTGATATACTGTTGTTGTTTAGTTACTAAGTCATGTCTGACTCTCTTGCAACCCCATGGGCTATAGCCTGCCAGGCTTCTCTGCCCATGGATTTCCCAGGCAAGAATACTGAAATGGGTTGCCATTTCTTTCTCCAGGGGTCCACCTGGAGATCAAATCTATGTTTCTTGCATTGGCAGGTGGATTCTTTACCACTGAGCCACCACGGAAGCCCTTTTAGTACAATAGTGTATTATATAATATACTATTATATATACAGTTGCTAAGAGAGTAGATCTTAAATGTTCTCACCACAAAAAAATGGTAAATATGTGAAATGATGGAGATGTTGAGTAACTCTTCTGTAGTAGTCATTTCATGCTATATAGGTATATCAAATTATCATACTCTATGCCACCTCATGCAAAGAGTTGATGCATCAGAAAAGACTCTTATGCTGGGAGGGACTGGGGGCAGGAGGAGAAGTGGACGACAGAGGATGAGATTGCTGGATGGCATCACTGACTCAACGGACATAAGTTTGAGTGAACTCTGGAAGTTGGTGATGGACAGGGAGGCCTGGCGTGCTGCAATTCCTGGGGTCACAAAGAGTCAGATACAACTGAGCAACTAAACTGAACTGAACTGATACCTTAAAATTATGCAGTGTTTTATGTCAATGTATACCAATATAGCTAGGGGGAAAAGTAACAAACCAGGAAATAAAATCTGGTGATGTTCTGATGGTGATGGATGGGACTGGTTATATTAGTTTGATAATTCACTCCAGAAAAAGCAAATGGGATGAGAAATGGGATGTGTGTGTGCTGAGAAATGCAGGTGTGATGAGGTCAGTGGTAATCCAGAGGGCTCCAGTTCCATGTTGATGACATCATCATCACCAGAGCTAGTATGTACTGTAGGCTCACTCACTGGCAGACACTACAGATATAATATATAATATAAAATCCATGCAACTGTTACATATATTATCTTACTTAAACTGTTAGCAATCAATTACAGACATGAAAACTGAGACCTGGAAAAGTTAAATAGTTTTGCCAAAGACAAACCTTGGAAAGGATAGACTGAAACTGAGATCAGACATAACTCTTAGTCACATAATTAATATAAAAACCAAGCTGAGGTTCAATAAACCAGTAAATTTCTTAGTGAGAGAAAAACAAAGTGGAAGAATGAGGCCAGAAGATCTTTTGGAGTACAGTTACAACATAAAATAAAAAATGCTCATTTAGATTTGAAATTCAGCTAAAATAGATAATATTTTAGTATAAATGTGTGCCAAATATCATATTTTTGATACATGCATATATCGTGAAATGCTTGAAATAATAATGTTAGTTAACATATCCTTTACTTCACATAATTGTCATTTTGTTGTTGTTGGCAGTGAGGTGACAACACTAAAGCTCTCTCGTAGCAACTTTCAAGAATCTGTTGCATTATTGTTAGCCCATCTGTATATTAGATCCTTGGAACTTATTCATCTTATACCCGAACATCTATACCCTTTGACCAACATCTTCCCATTTCCTCCTCTCCTGAGCCTCTGAAAACTACCTTCTTCTGTTTCTATGAGTTTGATATTTTTATATTCTATATTTTAACTGAGACTGAGCAAACTTGGGCTTCCCAGGCAGCTCAGCTGGTGAAGAATCTGCCTGCAATGCAGGGCACCCCGGTTCAGTTCCTGGGTTGGCAAGATCCCTCGGAGCAGGGCATAGCAATCCACTCCAGTATTCTTGTCTGGAGAACCCCCCATGGACAGAAGAGCCTGGTGGGCTACAGTCCATGGGATCTCAGTGTCGGACATGACTGAGTGACTAAGCACACAAACTCTGGGAGACTGTGTAGGACAGGGAAGCCTGGCATGCTGCAGTCCATAGGGTGGCAAAGATTCAGACATGACTGAGTGACTGAACAACAATGACAATTAAGATCATGCAGTATTTGTCTTTCCCTATCTGACTTATTACCTGTACCATAACGGACCCCAAGGGGATCCATCCATACTGTTGCTAAAGATAGGATTTCCTCCTTTGGGACTGCATAATAGTTCATTGTGTGTGTGTGTGTGTGTGTGTGTGTGTGCGTGCATCATCACATTTTCATTATCCATTCATCCATGCCCAAACACTTAGGTTGTTTCTATATGTCTGCTATTATAAATAATGCAACAGCAAATATAGGAGTTGAAGATATCCCTTTGAGACAGTTATTTTATCTCATTCAGATATATACCCAGAAGTGGGGCTGCAGGATTATATGATAATACTGTTTTTAATTTATTGAGAAACCTCTATACTGTTTTCTATAGTTGCACCAACTTATATATCTATGGGCAGTGCACCAGGATGTCTTTTCTCCACATCCTCACTAGTATTTGTTATTTCTTGTCTTTTGGATAACACCATTCTAACTGGTGTGAGGTCATATCTCATGGGAAAAGTGTCTATGTCCCCTGCCCATTTTTTAATCAAATTTTTGTTGTTCTTATTGAGTTGTGAGAGTTCCCTATATGTTGTGGATATCAACTCCTATTCAGATATGTGATTTGTGAATATTTCCTCCCACTCCTAAGGTTACCTTTTCATTTTGTTGACTGTTTTTCTTGCTGTGCAGAAGGGTTTTGTTTGATATAGTCCCAATTGTTGATTTTTGCTTACAATGCTTATACTTTTAGCATTATGTACAAAAAAATCATGGCATCCAGTCCCATCACTTCATGGGAAATAGATGGGGAAACAATGGAAACAGTGTCAGACTTTATTTTGGGGGGTTCCAAAATCACTGCAGATGGTGACTGCAGCCATGAAATTAAAAGACACTTACTCCTTGGAAAAAAATTTATGACCAACCTGGATAGCATATTCAAAAGCAGAGACATTACTTTGTCAACTAAGGTCTGTCTAGTCAAAGCTATGGTTTTTCCTGTGGTCATGTATGGATGTGAGAGTTGGACTATGAAGAAGGCTGAGTGCTGAAGAATTGATGCTTTTGAAGTGTGGTGTTAGCGAAGACTCTTGAGAGTCCCTTGGACTGCAAGGAGATCCACCCAGTCCATTCTAAAGGAGATCAGCCCTGGGATTTCTTTGGAAGGAATGATGCTAAAGCTGAAACTCCAGTACTTTAACCACCTCATGCAAAGAGCTGACTCATTGGAAAAGACTCTGATGTTGGGAGGGATTGAAGTCAGGAGGAGAAGGGGATGAGAGAGGATGAGATGGCTGGATGGCATCACTGACTCAATGGACATGAGTCTTAGTGAACTCTGGATGTTAGTGATGGACAGGGAGGCCTGGCATACTGTGATTCATGGGGTTGCAAAGAGTCGGACATGACTGAGCGACTGAACTGAACTGAAGACAAATGTTAAGGTGCTTTGCCCCTATGATTTCTCCTACAAGTATTATGGTTGCAGATCTTATGTTTAAGTCCTTAATCCATTTGAGTTATTTTTTCACGAGTGGTGTAAGATAGGGGTCCAATTTAAATCATTTGTGAGTAGATATTCAGTTTCCCCAGCACATTTTATATTTTTGGTTCCTGTTTCAAATATCAGTTGACTCTACATACATCAGTTTATTTCTGAGCTGTTGAATCTGCTCCATTCCTCCATATATTCATTTTATACCAATATCATACTGTTTTGATTACTATAGTTTTGTTACATAGTTTGAAGTCAGGAAGTGTGATGCTTCCAATTTGGTTCTTTCTCAAGATTTCTCTGGGTGTTTGTAGTCTTTTTTGATTCCATCAGTTCAGCTGAGTTCAGTCACTCAGTCATGTCCAGCTCTTTGTGAGTCCATGAACTGCAGCACACCAGGCCTCTCTGTCCATCACCAACTCCCAGAGTTCACTCAAACCCATGTCCATCGAGTCAATGATGCCATCCAACCATCTCATCCTCTGTCATCGCTTTTTCCTCCTCACCTCAATCTTTCCCAGCATCAGGGTCTTTTCCAGTGAGTTAGCTCTTCACATCAGGTGGCCAAAGAATTAGAGTTTCAGCTTCAACATAAGTCCTTCCAGTGAACACCCAGAACTGACCTCCTTTAGAATGGACTGACTGGATTTCCTTGCAGTTCAAAGGACTCTCAAGAGTCTTCTACAACACCACAGTTCAAAGCATCAATTCTTCTGCACTCAGCTTTCTTTATAGTCACTCTCACATCCATATATGACCACTGGAAAAACCATAGCCTTGACTAGATGGACCTTAGTCAGCAAAGTAATGTCTCTGCTTTTTAATGTGTTATCTAGGTTAGTCATAACTTTCCTTCCAAGGAGTAAGTGTCTTTTAATTTAAAGGCATCAATCACCATCTGCAGTGATTTTGGAGCCCTGAAAAATAAAGTCAGCCACTGTTTCCCCATCTATCTGCCATGAAGTGATAGAACCAGATGCCATGATCTTCGTTTTCTGAATGTTGAGCTTTAAGCCAACATTTTCACTCTCCTCTTTCACTTTTATCAAGAGGCTTTTTAGTTCCTCTTCACTTTCTGCCATAAGGGCGGTGTCATCTGCATACCTGAGGTTATTGGTATTTCTTCTTGCAATCTTGATTCCAGCTTGTGCTTCCTCCAGCCCAGTGTTTCTTATGATGTACTCTGCATAGAAGTTAAATAAGCAGTGACAATATACAGCCTTGACATACTCCTTTTCCTATTTGGAACCAGTCTGTTGTTCCATGTCCAGCTCTAACTGTTGCTTCCTGACCTGCATACAGTTTTCTCAAGAGGCAGGTCAGGTGGTCTGGTTTTCCCATCTCTTTCAGAATTTTCCACAGTTTATTGTGATCCATACAGTCAAAGGCTTTGGCATAGTCAATAAAGCAGACAGAGATGTTTTTCTGGAACTCTCTTGCTTTTTCTATAATCCAGCAGATGTTGGCAATTTGATCTCTGGTTCCCCTGCCTGTTCTAAAACCAGCTTGAACATCAGGAAGTTCACGGTTCACGTATTGCTGAAGCTTCTTGGAGAATTTGGAGCATTACTTTACTAGCATGTGAGATGAATGCAATTGTGTGGTAGTGTGAGCATTCTTTGGCACTGCCTCTCTTTGGGATTGGAATGAAAACTGACCTTTTCCAGTCCTGTGGCCACTGCTGAGTTGTCCAAATTTGCTGGCATATTGAGTGCAGCACTTTCACAGCAACATCTTTCAGTATTTGAAACAGCTCGACTGGAATTCCATCACCTCCACTAGCTTTGTTAGTAGTGATGCCTTCTAAGGCCCATTTGACTTCACATTCCAGGATGTCTGGCTCTAGGTGAGTGATCACACCATTGTGATTATCTGGGTCATGAAGATCTTTTTTGTACAGTTCTGTATATTCTTGCCACCTCTTCTTAATATCTTCTGTTATTATGTATGAAGTAATTCTAAACAGTGTGGCACTGGCATAATAAACACATAAATTAATGAATTAGAATTGAGAGCTCAGAAATCAACCCACACATATGAGGCAATCAATCGACAACGAAGAAACAAAGAACTTACAGTGGAGAAAGGGTAGTCTCTTCAACAAATAGTATTGGGAAAACTGGACAGTCACATGGAAAAGAATGAAACTAGACTACTATCTTACACCATACACAAACATTAACTCAAAATGGCTTAAAGACTTGAACGTAAGACCTGAGGCAATAAAAAATAAAATTCCTAAGAAAACATAGTCAGTAATCTCATTGACACAGATATTAGCAATGTTTTTGTGGTTCTGACTCCAAACACAAGGGAAACAAAAACAAAAATAAATGGGATGACCTCAAAGAAAATAGTTCTGCACATCAAAAGAAACCATCAACAAAATGAAAAGGCAGCGTACTGAATGGGTGAAGATATTTGCAAATAATGTATTCAACAACGGGGTTAGTATTTAAAGTATATAAGATCCCATATGACTCAAAAACAAAAGAACAAACAATGTGATTTAAAAATGGACAGAGGATCTGCATAGACATCTTTCAAAGAAGACATATAGATGCTAACATCCACATGAAAAGATGTTTGACATTACTAATTATCAGAGAATGCAAACAAACTCACAAATTATGACTTCACACCTGTTAGAATGGTTATTATCAAAAGACAAGGAATAACAAATGTTGGATAGAATGTGGAAAAAAGGAACCCTCTTACAAACTCTCTTACATTGTTAAGTAAGTAAGTGAAGTGTCTGACTCTTCGCGACCCTGTGGACTATAGCCTACCAGGCTCCTCCGTCCACGGGATTCTCCAAGCAAGAATACTGGAGTGGGTGGCCATTTCCTTCTCCAGGGGGTCTTCCCGACCCAGGGATTGAACCCAGGTCTCCTGCATTGGAGGCAGATGCTTTAACCTCTGAGCCACCACGGAAGCCTCCGATGCAATCAATAGTATAGAGATTCCTCAAAAATTAAAAAGGAAACTATGACATGACCCAGAGATTTTCTTCTGGGACTTTATCTGACAAAGACAATAACACTAATTTGAAAAGAAATATGCACTGCTATGTTCATTGTAGCATTGTTAAAATGGCCAAGATATGGAAGCAACAATGTGGATGAGACTTGAGGGCATTATGCTAAGTGAAATAAGCAGACAGAGAAAGACAAACGCTGTATCATTTCACTCATATGTGGAATCTATTTTTTTTAAGTGAACAAACAAAAGGAAACAAAAACAAACTCATAGATACAGAGAACAGATTCAGTTCAGATCAGTTCAGTCGCTCAGTCGTGTCCAACTCTTTGTGACCCCATGAATCGCAGCACGCCAGGCCTACCTGTCCATCACCATCTCCCGGAATTCACTCAGACTCACGTCCATCGAGTCCGTAATGCCATCCAGCCATCTCATCCTCTGTCGTCCCCTTCTCCTCCTGCCCCCAATACCTCTCAGCATCAGAGTCTTTTCCAATGAGTCAACTCTTCGCACGAGGTGGCCAAAGTACTAGAGTTTCAGCTTTAGCATCATTCTTTCCAAAGAACACCCAGGGCTGATCTCCTTTAGAATGGACTGGTTGGATCTCCTTGTAGTCCAAGGGACTCTCAAAAGTCTTCTCCAATGCCACAGTTCTAAAACATCAGTTCTTTGGCACTCAGCTTTCTTCACAGTCCAACTCTTGCATCCATACATGACCATTGGAAAAGCCATAGCCTTGACTAGATGGACCTTTGTTGGCAAAGTAATATCTCTACTTTTAAATATGCTATCTAGGTTGGTCATAACTTTTCCTCCAAGGAGTAAGCGTCTTTTAATTTCATGGCTGCAGTCACCATCTGCAGTGATTGTGGTTACCAAAGAAGAGGAGAACTAGGGGAATGAGTGGAAGTGGTAAAGGGAGTCAACTGTATGGCATAGGATCATGATCATTTAGTGATATACACATATGTTAAAATATAATGCTATAATACTTCCAACCATTCAAAACCAGATAGCATAGCTTACTGAACAGTGTATCTTGAAGTCAGAAAGACATATCTCACATAGTAGTGGGCTTCCCACGTGGCACCTACCTGCCAGTGCAGGAGATGTAAGAGACATGGGTTCACTCCCTGGGTTAGGAAGATCCCCTGGAAGAGTAAATGGCAATCCACTCCAGTATTCTTGCCTGGAGAATCCCATGGACAGAGGAGCCTGATGGGCTGTAGTCCAGTGGTTCACAAAGAGTCAGACGTGACTGAAGTGACTTTGCATGTATGCACACATAGTAGTGGGCTAGTAATTGTTTAACAATAGGCTCTTGGAGTGGGAGAGCCATGATTTATAGCATTTGCAATTTCCATGGTTTGATTACTCCCACTGTGGCTGATTTCAAGCTTAATGTACAGCATAGCATCGCTGAACACAGTGTGAGGAAAAAAATGCATGGTAGCACACCATTGATAGAAATCCATACATATGCAAGCACGAACAACACATGCAAAAAACCCTCAAGAACCAAAATAACAATGAAATTAACAAAATAATTAAAATAGGATGAGTTCTGAGTGCTTATTACCTTTATATTTAATATGACTTATGTTTTTGTAAGTTTATAAAGTTTAGTTTTTAATAATGGCCGTGTTTAAAAGTAGCTTGCAAATTTCCTGAAAATTAATTTTACATTTTTTTTTATTGTTCTCTGGGCTATTTACATCAGGACCTTGTTGTTTTTCTGTTTTGTATATAGTAGTTTGTATCTGCTAATCCCAAACTCTTATTTTATGCCTCCTTCACTTTCATAAGTTTGTTTTCTAATGTGTATGAGTCTGTTTCTGTTCCATAAATAAGTTCATTTGTATCATATTTTAGATTTGACATATAAGTAGTATCATGTGATATTTGTTTTCCTCTTTCTGACTTACTTCACTTGGTGTGATAGCCTGTAGGTCCATCCATGTTGCTGCGATTGGCATTATTTCATCTTTTTATGGCTGAGCAATATTCCATGTGCAATATGTATATATTCTATTTTCTTTATCCATTTATCTTTCCATGGAAATTTGTCCATGTCTTGACTATTGTAAATGGTCAGAATAGAGGTACATGTAGCTGTTCTAATTAGAGTTTTCTCTGGTTATATGCCCAAGAGTAGAATTGCTGGATCATATGACAACTTTTTAAACTTTTTTAAAGAACTTCCATACTGCTCTTCATAGTGGCTGTATTAATTTACATTCTACCAACAGTGTAGGAGGATTCCTTTCTCTCCACACCCTCACCAGCATTTATTGTTTGTAGGCTTTTTAGTGATGGCCATTCTGACTGATGTTGGGTAATACCTCACTGTAGATTTGGTTTGTATTTCTCTGATCACTAGCAATGTTGAGCATCCTTTCATGTGCCTATTGTATGTTTGTTTAGGTCTTCTTCCCAGTTAATGATTGAGTTGTTTTTCTTTTTTAATTTTGTTATTGAGTTGTATGAGCTGTTTGCATATTTTGGAAATTAAACCCTGTCAGTCACATCATTTACAAATATTTTCTCCCAATCCATAGATTGTCTTTTTGTTTTGTTTATGATTGCCTTTGTTGTGCAAAGTTTATAAATTGGATTAAGTTCCATTTGTTTGTTTTTGCTTTTATTTCTATTGCCTTGGGAAACTTAAGAAAACATTTCTACAATTTACGTCAGAGAATGTTTTGCATATATTCTCTTCTAGGAGTTTTTATAATATAGATGTCCTGTCTTTAAGCCTTTTGATTTTTTTTTGTGTGTGTGTGTGCCTGGTGTAAAAGAGTATTCTAACTTCATTGATTAACGTGTAGCTGTCCAGCTTTCCCAACATCACTTGCTGAAGAGAGTTTTTCTCCATTTTCTATTCTTGCTTCCTTTGTCAAAGATTAACTGAGTGTAGATGTGTGTTTATTTCTGAGCTCACTATTCTGTTGCATTGACCCATATGTCTGTTGTGCTAATACACTGCTGTTTTGATCATGGTAGCTTTGTGGTATTGTCTGAAGCCTAGAAGTGTTATGCTGCCAGGTTTGTTCTTTTTTCCTTAGTACAACTTTGGAAATTCTGGCTCTTTTGTGATTCTGTATAAACTTCAGGAGTATTTTACCTAGTTCTGTGAAATTCCCTGAAAATTTAGCAAACAGCTCTCACTGGTTCAGCATGTCAGTAGCTTGCCTCATGGGATCTGTAAATAAGTCTCAGGTTGTCAAAAAAAAAGAAAAGTGGTGGTAACATGTAAAGTACTAATAAGGGTTGGAATAAAACAAGTAATTATAAATGATTATTTTTATTAATTGAATGAGCAGTTTTATGCTTCTCATTTTCATCAGTGTCCTAAGAGAATTAATATTTTTATGTAATTTTTCTATGTTACTGTTCAATAAATAAGGGAGGAGGGATACACTTTGTTCCTTCCAGTGCCTAAGGCATAATCAGATAGTAAATTCAATTTTAAAAGGTACACTCACTACTGATAAGTTAATCCAGCAATATGTCAGTATAAATGAAACTTGGCAATTTCAATACATACTTCAGAAGCGATATTTATCTTACTATGATAAATTTCCCATAGAATAGTATATAATTTTCTTCAACATGTTCTAAGGGTGCACATAGATACTGAAGTTTGTTTATGTATTTTTTTTTATCTGTACTGCCTGCTGACTTTAGGGGTTTAAAGAATAAGTGGATCTCAATTTATGTTTATAAGCTTCTACTATAACAGTAATCCTTGCTGGGCTTTTAAAATTCATTAAATAATGTATTTTCTTGTCTTGTTCCATTTTACTCTTATCCTTCTAAATGTGATATGGATATTAAAAATAGTATTATGCTGTTCCTAACCATTCAGACACAAAGAGGGAACAGCAATGTTAGTGAATGTATCTTTTTTTTTAAGTTTCATAGATTGCCCCTTTGTTTCTCTAATATGTCGATAGACTACAGACACTGTGTTTCTCTATATCACTTTTCAAAGGCACGATGAGACTGCCAGGACCCCTTCAAAAAGGTCAACATTTATGGAATAACCACAAATGTGATCAATCAAGTCATTCCAATGGAGCAATAACCAGTGTGACCTCAACAGACTTTGGCTTTTGGAGCCAGATCGCTTTAGTGACAGACATAACCCTGGTGGGTCGGCAGCATCCTTCACTGCTCACTCTGCCATCTGCCACTGTGGAAGCTTCATCATTAAAGGCAGAGTTGTTGCTGGACAAATTTGCAAATGGTTTTGAGAGCATTATTATTGCACAGAATGTTACCATCTGTAAGTAGGCAAATCTGAATTGCAATATATGTCTACCTAACTTTCTTTTTCTATGTATATCTTAAAAGAAAATGTGCATGCGTAGATCTCAAACCTGGGAAAACTTTTTTTAATTATGGAATTATAGCCTTGCAAAGGGCCTCTAGAGCTTAACTTCCTACTTTTAAGTACATCTGCATTTAAACTATCACAGATCAAAGAATATCTCTTTAATTTTGCATTTCATTGTCTCTCTTTATTTACAAAGTATTTTTGATTGTTTGATTTTGCTCAAAGCTCCATTATTATATTACATTATTATTAGCAAATATTCACATTAACATATATATGTCTATACACATATCTTTAAAAATATGTTAATTATATATCTTAAATAATCCTACCTGTTTTCTGAATGTTATTAATATTATAAAAACAATAT
>SJYC01131925.1:0-15530 GCA_006408675.1 Madoqua kirkii
CATAGCTAAGACTTTGAGAGACAGTAAAGCTTCCCCAAACAGTAATTTCCAAGTTAAGTTCTGAAAAAATTGACTAGGGATTAGTGAGGTAGACGACAGTCAGAGAAAGGGGTGGAAGGAAGGGGATAAAGAAGAGGAAGAAGGAGGAGGAGAAGTAAGATGAGAAGAAGGAGAAGGTGTATACATGCATGTATTTAGATGAGGGCTAGAGAAAGGAAAAGAGTTTCCAACAAAGGCCAAAGATCAGTCAGTATATGCATTTAGCAGACACTGGGCTTTCTACTTCTAAAGTCAGGCTATCAACATCATGGAGCTTAATTCCTTTGGAAACTGTCACCAAAGCTAAAAACTGAATCAGATCCATTGGACTCATCTTACAGATAGAAACACTGAATCCTAGTTAAAGAAAATGAGTTACCAGTGCCATGCAGAGTCATTGGCAAGAGTCGGGTTCCCAGGGCCAAGCTCTTTCCAGGACACCATGCTGCGATCTCTGTGGATTGTTAAATGGTTTCTACTCCAGCCAGCCAACAGTAAGTGCATACAGACAAATAACATGTTTTACGAGTCCCATTCCAGCCACCACATTCCGGCTCACGTTCTTCTCTTGATTACTATTTAATAAGAAAAATATAAATTATAAATTATGATAGTGCATATCTGTACTTAATCTCTAAGCAGATGTGATCTAGAAATGACTCTGCTCGATCTTCCCCTCAGCATATCAGTTTCACCACGAAAATGCATCATGACTTTTTATCTTGTAGGCTATGTGAGTGATACTCACTCAGTCATATCTGACTCTTTGCGACTCCATGGACTATAGCCTGCCAGGCTCCTCTATCCATGGAATTCTCCTGGCAAAAATATTGGAGTGAGGGGTTGCCATTTCCTTCTCCAAGTGGTAAAGTAGCCACCTGCCAATGTAAGAGATGTAAGAGATGTGGGTTTGATACCTGAGTCAGGAAGATCCCCTAGAGGAGGCCATGGCAATCCATTCCAGCATTCCTGCCTGGAGAATCCCATGGACAGAAGAGCCTGGCGGGCCAAGTCTACAGGGTTGCAAAGAGCTGAAGTAGGCTATCAAAGTAGGCTATGATTCCACTTTAATCACATCCTGATGGACTATTTTAGTTTACTCTTACTCTGAGTGGTTTGTATATCTGTTGTAGACAGACTGGAGTCCCAGTTCTGGGTCTACCACTAACCAGCTGTGTGACCTTGTTCTGGTGCCTACTGCTCTCTGCAGTAGCATGTAGTAGTGATCTTCACTGTGTTCTTGTGGGAATTAAAGGGCCATGTGCATGCAAAGAGCAAAGTGCAGTGCTCTGTACATTGTATATCTTGAAAATATTTTACTTGTGAGATATATTTTTAACACCAAATCATAAAATGCACAGCCACAAAAATCAGTTACCTTAATCCTTCCACTTTACTGATAGCATTTGCAGACTGGGAAAGTTCTTACCTGCCAAAATGAAGTATTCGTTCAGTTCTACTACCAGACTGTAGACTTTGTAAGGACAAAAACTTAATTTCTTCTATATTCTGGTGATTACCACTGTGACAAGCATATGATGAACATTCATAAATATAAAAATTGGTTGAATTATCAAATGATCTGGTGTCTGTTGTTGTTGTTTAGTCACCCAGTCATATATGACTCTTTTGCAACTCTATGGAGTGCAGTCTGCTAGGCTCCTCTGTCCATGAGATTTCCCAGGCAAGAATTCTAGAGAGGGTTGTCATTCTCCAGGGTATCTTCCTGACCCAGGAATCAAACCCATGTCTTCTGCATTGGCAGGCAGATTCTTTACCACTGAGCCACCTGGGAAGCCCTTTGGTATCAGACTACCTGACATACAATTCTATTTATTTTTTACTGTACCAAAAATTAAGATAAAATTAACACAACTGATAAACATCTCGTCAATGGTTTTTCCAGTGGTCATGTATGGATGTTAGTGTTGGACTATAAAGAAAGCTGAACGCAGAAGAATCGACTCCAACTATGGGGTTGGAGAAGACTCTTGAAAGTCCCTTGGACTGCAAGGAGATCCAACCAGTCCATTCTAAAGGAGATCAGACCTGGGTGTTCATTGGTAAGACTGATTTTGAAGCTGAAACTCCAATTCTTTGGCCACCTGATGTGAGGAGCTGACTCATTTGAAAAGACCCTGATGCTGGGAAAGACTGAGGGCAGGAGGAGAAGGGGACAACAGAGGATAAGATGGTTGGATGGCATCACCGACTCAGTGGACATGAGTCTGGGTGAACTCTGGGAGATGGTGATGGACAGGGAAGCCTGGCGTGATACAGTTCATGGGATCACAAAGAATCAGACACAACTGAGTGAATGAACTGAACTGAACACAACTGATTCATCATTTTGTAAAGGACATTCCAGGGAAAGTTTGGGTTTAGAAATTTCAAGTTATTCTGTGATATTCCAGTATGTTACTTTTTATTCTGCCTGAACCCTTTGGTACAAATTCCGATGAATATTAATAGCTGGGAAGGGAATGAGGCCTTCAGTCCAGCAGTTAGGAAGTGAAGTGGTGCCTTGTGTGAATGCCCTGCTGGATGGTAAACTCACAACATGGTTCAGGCACTGTTTATGCATTTTAAGTTGATTTCTTTATAATTCCAGTCCAGAGAAAATATCATCTCTGAGCCACACTGGGGCAGAGCACTCCAACCCAATGAAGTGGAATTTGAGAAATCTGACAGGCATCAAACCCTTGACCTTGGTTACTGCTATGTAGAAACATATAACATATCCCACAATGAGCTCCTTTCACATATTATATTTACCAAAGCCATTCCATTGCATAAAGAACATGAACAAATGTTATTTCCAAACCCACTTAAGTTGCTTAAGCTGTGGAGTTCCTGGTCTTAATTTTAGAGGTAGTACGGTTTTTCCAGTAGTCATGTATGGATGTGAGAGTTGGACTGTGAAGAAGGCTGAGAGCCGAAGGAAGAATTGATGCTTTTGAACTGTGGTCTTGGAGAAGACTCTTGAGAGTCCTTTGGACTGCAAGGAGAGCCAACCAGTCCATTCTCAAGGAGATCAGCCCTGGGATTTCTTTGGAAGGACTGATGCTAAAGCTGAAACTCCAGTACTTTGGCCACCTTATGCGAAGAGTTGACTTATTGGAAAAGACCTTGATTCTGGGAGAGATTGGAGGCAGGAGGAGAAGGGAACAACTGAAGATGAGATGGCTGGATGGCATCACTGACTCGATGCACGTGAATCTGAGTGAACTCTGGGAGTTGGTGATGGACAGGGAGGCTTGGCATGCTGCGCTTCATGGGGTTGCAAAGAGTCGGACACGACTGAGCAACTGAACTGAACTGATCAATAGCTGATGAAAATACTGCTGTGTCTTGAAGATATGAAATACCATAGAAACCTTGACCAGTTTCTCTTGGGATGACATTGGATTCTCCTAATAACAGAGTATAAACTCTCTGGATTCATTTACTTAAAAAAAAAAAAAGCCACTCTTATATGTCTGCAAAAGTGAGCAGTGGTTTCCATTCTTCCCTCTTGGGTCAATGAGAAAATATACATGAAATGCATAATTCCTGTCTGCCAAATATGGTTGGAAGTATAACGTTATCCTTTAACGTACCATTTATGAAGCAATTTGCTTTAACAGTGGGGGTGATGTGATGGCTTTCAGAAGGTAAACTGCTCTGTTTGAAACTGCACACAGTTTAGGAGCTGACAGGTTCAGTCTTCAGGTACAGGAGGTGCAATATGATGCTTTGGCACCAGTTAAATATTCATTCATTCCACTGCCTTGTTTGTGGGAAATATGCTAAAAGCTTATTGCTGTAGCCTTTGAACCCCCAGGGCAAGTGTAGCCCATAATTCCTCAGCCCTGATGCCAGTGTGTCTCATTGCATTTGATAAATGCCAATAACTTGGTTTTAATATTTCCATTGATCTGGAAGGTATTAACAAGGGTTTTGTTTTTTTTTTTTTTTAATCACAAAGAGAATCCTACAGAATCAAATCTTACTCCAAAATTCCATTCAGTTTACTATCTTACAAGCACCTACTCTCTTTGATATGGAAATTCCTCTTGACTTCATACTGATAGCATATATTTTAGCTCCATCACCATCCAACAAATTAAACTGAAGCTTTAAACATAGTTTCTTGGGCTTCCCTAGTGGCTCAGTGGCAGAGAATTTGCCTGCCAGTGCAGGAGACATAGGTTTTATCCCTGGTCCAGGATCCCACATGCCATGGAAAAACTAAGCCTGTGAGCCACAACTACTGAAGCCTGAGTGCCTAGAGCCTGTGTTTCACAACAAGAGAAGCCACCACAATGAGAAGCGCAAACTAGACACTGAAACCAGAAAGCAGTGCCCACTGGCCACAACTAGAGAAAAGTCCACTCAGCAAAAGACCCAGCACAGCCAAAAATAAATAAATCACAAAAATAGCGTGTTTTTTTATAATTCATTTTTTAGCAAACAAAAGCTAAGAAAAGTAATAAGCCTCTTTTTGTGGAAAATTTTTTAAAGTCCTTATTACTAAGAAAGCTTTCATTTTCAAGGAAAGGACAGCTCAGTGTCTGGTTTGGCATAAGGAACAATCAGCCAGTTAAGCAGTGGAAACTGACTTATTTTCCCAGTTACAAAAGAAAGAAAGAAATCTCTGGCATGTGCTAAGATGTCTCTCTCAGGCTCATGACTCAGGCTGGAAAGCTCACTGAAGAGTAAGAAATCATTTTTTAATTAATTAATTTATTTTAATTGGAGGATAATTACTTTACAGTGTTGTGCTGGTTTTTCCCATACATCAGTATGAATCAGCCATAGGCGTACATGTGTTCCCTCCTTCCTGAATCCCCCTCCCACCTCCCTCCCCGTCCCACCCCCAGGCTGACACAGAGCACCAGCTTTTTATGCCCTGCATCATGGAAAGAGATCATTTTTATTGGATGAATTTTTTGGATATGTTTGAACGTATGTGTGTAGAAGTTGCTAGTTGTGTCCAACTCTTTGTGACTCCATAGACTCCATAGTCCAACTCTTTGTAGCCCCCCAGGTTCCTCTGCCTAAGTTCTCCAGGCAAGAATACTGGAGTGGCTTGCCATGCCCTTCTCCAGGGTTGAATGTATACACTGAGCAAATATTTTAAAATATTTATGCCACACTTGGAATGTTTGACCCAATGGAGATTTGAATTTTACTCTATGATTCTTCTAACGGTGAGGGTTTTTCCCTTCTGTTCTGGTTTATGTCCATGTTGCACCTTCATCTTTCTTTCTGGATGGATAGGATACCAAAGGAAGGGAGGATAAAAATACAGACTGAAATGGTGCACACATTTTCTCTAAGTAAACACAAGGTGTGGACTTTGTTGTTGTTCTGTGAGATGTGAACTTGGCCACGCAATGTTCATGTTCATATTCTCATTATATTACAGCTCTGTGGTATCATTGTGTACCAGGGATTTGCCCTTTATGAATATAGATTCTCTTTCTTAATCAGACAACAGAGGTGAATAAACATGTACAAGTTACTATAATGCTGGAAATCGACTCTGGCAGCCCATCTCATGTTTGGACTGGTTTTAGTTGGTCTTCATTTGGGGATAAATAGACCGAGCCAGGACACAGGCATAAACATTAACCCTGGCACTGCAACCTTGCTGGCTGGTACCGTGCTAGAATTTATGAGGTCTCTTCCTAGAATTAAGACTCCAGGAGTGATTTAAACCAAATTAATCACACTGGCCATATTGGTTCAGTTTAGCTCTGGGATGTCTTAATTTGGTCAGAGATACATTCTTCAGCAATTAAAATAAACAGAAGAATATTTATTATCTTCTCACTGACAGGCAAAACTAGTAAATATAACATAATTTAATCATTGAATTATTCAGAGTTTTCATCAACTTTTCAACATTGAAAATGTCTTGTATAAGGATGTTAGAGTCTTTTAAAATATATATGAAATATATATTTATAAATGAAATGGCTGATATTTTAAAATTAATTAACTTTTCATTAAATATAATATTCTAAATTACTTCACCTGAAAATAAAGCTTGTCCACAAATGTCAATATTATTTCTGTAGATAAATAATTCTTTTTTAATTTCCTTGTAACATTCAGCACAGAGATTGGCCAATATTTATATATGGAAAGAAGACCATATGAATATTGGATTAAAACTAATGCAGGTTTTAGATTCTATATCTGTCAACTATTGCCTCAATAATACTGTGTAGCTGCTGCTAAGTGGCTTCAGTCATGTCCAGCTCTGTGCGACCCCACAGATGGCAGCCCACCAGGCTCCAGCATCACTGGGATTCTTCAGGCAAGAACACTGGAGTGGGTTGCCATTTCCTTCTCCAATGCATGAAAGTGAAAAGTGAAAGTGAAGTCGCTCAGTAAGTGTCTGACTCTTCATGACCCCATGGACTACAGCTACCAGGCTCCTCCGGCCATGGATTTTTCAGGCAAGAGTACTGTGTAGCAAAGTACCCCAAACTCAGCGGTTTAAAGCAACAATCATTTACTCCTGCCCACCAGTGAGTTCTTTTCTGAGCTCTTCTCAGTATTATAGGAGCTTATCAAATAAATCTGGTTACAATCAGCATATTTTCAACTTTCTGACTGGAAATCTTTTCCAATGCTATGAGCTTAATAGATACCTCTTTTCTTTATTTGGAGTTCTTATGGGTGACAGTTCTATCAAATGTTTTGACATCAAATGTTTAGATGTTTTCCAGACTCTTGCCAAAGTTTCTTTGTTCTCTGCCACTTTATTCCCCAAGTAAATGTCATAAGTATACATATTTATAAACATATAAATATAAAAATATGATGTAAATAAACATATTAATAATATAGATCATAATGTAGTAGTAAAATATATTTATATTAATAAAATATTTCAAACATATTAATAAAATAAAATTAATAAAATATTTTAATAATATAAATAAATATATATTTATATAAATATATATATTTCAATGATCTATCATGGCAGCATCTCACTTCCAGATACAAATTTCTGCATTAGCCAGTATTGCCACAATAATACCACTTAGTAAGTCACTCCACAAAATTCAGTGGCTTAAAATATGATGTCTTCTCTTTTGTGTGTTTGTAGGTCAACTAGAGCTTGGCTGACTAGACTGGGCTCAGCTGGTCTTGTTTCCATGCTGGGGATTGAGTCCAGGTGTTTTTCAGCCTTTGCTGCAGGTTAGACTCAGATCTTGGAGAAAGCAATGGCAACCCACTCCAGTGTTCTTGCCTGGAGCATCCCAGGGATGGCGGAGCCTGGTGGGCTGCCGTCTGTGGGGTTGCACAGAGTCAGACCCGACTGAAGTGACTTAGCAGCAGCAGACTCAGGTCTGCTCCACACGTGATGATTCTGGGGTCCAAGTCCTGCTGCTCTAACTCTCCAGGGTCAGTTCTTCTCATGGTAGCAGGCTGTGCAGACAAGGCATGTCCAGATACAAGCACATTTCAGTCCTCCTGCTTATTTCCCATCAGCTCCCATCTTTGACCAAAGCAAGCCACAAAGCTGAGGGTTAGGAAAGTACATACTGTCTACTCCAAGGCTGTGGCAAAGTAGAGATGCTTGTTATTATTAGAGGGAACTAAACAACTCTGATCAATAATTTGATTATAGGCCCCCCTGTTAAAATTTCACTGAAATAATCTAAGTTATCATTATTCTGTCAAAGGTGATAGGGACTGATAATCTATTTTTCAGGTCTACATTTGGCATTATTATATTTCTAAAATGTTATACCAATAGTAGCTAATATTAAGCCAGATTAACAATTTTATAATCAACCTCATCATAAAGTTGGAAAGATTACTAAAACAAATGAAGCAATCATTTTTACCTTTTATACAGCTTAACAATTTTCTTAGGAATTAAAAAAGTAACAAAGAAAATCTTCAGATCTGACTCTACTTTGTAATTTATTTTGGAAGATTCTTTTCTATTCAGTACCACTAGGGAATATTTTTTTGGTTATTTCCTTCTCTCTAAAACACCTGGCAAGCTTATATTAATGATAAATTTTTGTGTGAAATCTAATTCTTTATTCTGTCATAACCTACATACGTTCTGCTGGGTCTTAAATGGTGAACTGACAGAGTAGAAAGTAACCAGAGCTCCAAATCATATTGTTTAAAAGAGATGAAGATGTTTCGTCTAAATTCATGCTGCAGTCATTTTCCGAGAGATCTAACTGGATGGGCAAAGGCAAGACAATAGGATGCTTTGAGTAGAGTTTAATTATCGGGGTTAAAGGCAGTTTTGTTCCTGGGTGCAGATGGAGTGTGTCCAGGTTGAAACTGACAGTCACAGAGGTGCAGAGTCTTTCTCCAATAACCCTGAGACAGGAAGCCAGTTGGCTCTGTGGCAGAAATATTGCAGATCTCATCTGCTGATGCAAAAGAAGATTCTAAGAGTCTGCCATCTTGTTAAGGATTGGCTTAATCTAGTCCTGTATAAAATGCTAGCAAAGTAATGTTATACTTTATAATGCTATATAAAGCATATGTATATAATATATATTACCTATATAAATATTATATACATATATATATGTATAATATATATATACATATAATGCTATATAAAACTAGTCCCGTATAATATGCTAGCAATTAATGCTGAAAATTCTCCAAGCTCGGTTTCAACAGTATGTGAACCAAGAACTTCCAGATATTCAAGTTGGATTTAGAAAAAGCAGAGGAACCAGAGAATAGAGAAAGGAAGAGAATTCCAGAAACACATTTACTTCTGCTTCATTGACTACACTAAAGCCTTTGACTTTGTAGATCACAATAAACTGGAAAATTCTTAGAGAGATGGGAATGCCAGACCACTTTACCTGCCTTCTGAGAAGTCTGTATGCAGGTCAAGAAGCAACAATTCGAACCAGACATGGAACAATGGACTGATTCCAAATCGGGTAAGGAGTACGTCAATGCTATATATTGCCACCCTGCTTATATAACTTATATTCAGAATACATCATGCCAAATGATGGGCTGGATGAAGCACAAGCTGATATCAATAATCTCAGGTATACAGATGACACCACCCTCATGGCAGAAAGTGAAGAGGAACTGAAGTGCCTCTGATGAAGGTGAAAGAGAAGAGTGAAAAAGCTGGCTTAAAACTTAACATTCCAAAACTTAACATTCCAAAACTTAACATTCCAAAACCATGACATCTGGTGCCATCACTTCATGGCAAATAGATGGAGAAACAATGGAAACAGTAGCAGACTTTATTTTTTGGTTTCCAAAATCACTGCAGATAGTGACTGCAGCCATGAAATAAAAAGACACTTGCTCTTTGTAAGAAAAGTTATGACCAACTTAGACAGCATATTAAAAAGCAGAGACACTACTTTGCCAACAAAGGTCCCTCTAATCAAAGATATGGCTTTTCCAGTAGTTGTGTATGGATGTGAGAACTGGACCATAAAGAAGGGTGAGCACCAAAGAATGACACTTTTGCATTGTGGTATTGGAGAAGACTCCTGAGAGTCACTTGGACTGCAAGGAGATCCAACTGGTCCATCTTAAGGGAAATCAGTCCTGAATATTCATTGGAAGGACTGATACTGAAGATGAAATGCCAATACTTTGGCCACTTGATGCAAAGAACTAACTCCTTGGGAAAGACCCTGATGCTGGGAAAGACCCTGATGCTGGGAAAGACTGAAAGCAGGAGAAGGGGACAACAGAGGATGAGATGGTTGGATGGCATCACCAAGCTGATGGACATGAGTCTGAGCAAGTTCTGCGAGCTGGTGATGGACAGGAGAGCCTGGCATGCTGCATCCATGGGGTCACAGAGTTGAACACAACTGAGCGACTGAACTGAACTGAACTGAGTCCTGTATAATAAACAATTGGCTGGTCTTTCCCCCTGGTTCCTGAGAGGTATCCTGACATTTTCAGAGTGATAAGATCATTTTGTTATTTACAGTGCCTAAATAGTTTGTGGTAATGAGACTGACCATGTCATTAGAGAGTTGGGCCTTTGAGCCATGTAATATCAACTGGACTTCCAGAGGGAAGAGAGACTGTGTAGTTCAATTACGTAGCCTCTGACTCAATCAGTCTTGCTCACGTGATGACATCCCAGGAGAACTTTGGACATCAAAGCTTTAGGAACTATCTCATTGGCAATATTTTGTGCATATTGCTACACGTTGATGTTCTGGGACAGTGATGCATTCCAACTCCACTTGGAGACGACACTGGAAGCTTCTTATTTGGAACTCCCTCAGACCTCACCCTATGTACCTCTTCTTTTGTCTGGTTCTCATTTACATCCTTTTTTTTCTTTGCGCTAATAAAATTCTTCTCATAAGTATAATATTTTCCTGAGTTCTATGAGTTTTTCTGGACAGTTATCAAAACAGAGGTGTACTGGGAACCCCAAATTTGTGATTACTTGGTCAGAAGTGAGGGTAGCCCTTGAAACCACAGATAAGTGGTCTTACTCCAGAAAGTAGGATCCGTATTGCAGATGGTGGATGAGCAGTGGTCAGAGCAGACCCTGAAATTGTAGTAGCTGCCCCTATAATGAGAACGGGATAAGACAGCCACTACATACTGGGATCATGTTCCTTGAAGGTCAAGAAATCATCAGCTTCCTGAGGTAACAGGACTTTTACCCTAGTTCTAATCACATATTATTTGTATGTATATATGTAGTCTAGACCTTCTGTTAAATCATGTTCAATGCATAAGAATTAAATAATTATGCTAATAATAAATAATATTGCAGGTATATGCTATATCACTTTATTCATATCCAACTCTTTTGCAACCCTATGGACTCTAGCCCACCAGGACCCTCTGTCCATAGGATTCTCCAGGCAAGAATACTGGAGTGGGTTGCCATCTCCCCCTCCAGGGGATCTTCCCAATCCAGGGATAGAACCTACCTCTCATGACGTCGCCTGCACTGGCAAGCAAGTTCTTTATCACTAGTGCCACCTAGGAAGCCCTATTACAGGTATAATTATTATTTTAACTCATATCTTTAAAGTACTTGGAGAAGAAAATATCTTTACCAGTTGTACACTATGTAGGGAATGACATCACTTATCTGTTTTTCTTTTGTCCATTTCCGTTGGTCTGTGCTCTGTTCCATGTCATGGGGGCCTGAAGCCTGGAAACTACATTTCCCAGCCACTGCCACCATCTTTCTAGCTGGCTTCCTGTTCCTGCAATGAGAGGTCTTGGAAAGTTATAAAGTCAAACGACACAAGATACATTTCTTTTGCTTTTCTCTTGTAGGCTATGCCTTGGGCACTCCCAGGAGTATGGACTCTAGGTTTCTGTTGTGGAGGTAATCAAGGCAGGAAGCGTTTAAGATGCCCCTAGAGCAGAGTGCCATTCAACACTGGATCCAGCAGCTATAGCTGCAAGCTTTGGGATCTTGCAATGTCAACTGCAGTATAAGCACCTGGTTTCCTTCAGCTGGTTCCATTGTCTGTAGTTACAGCCCCTCAACTACACAGTGATCATGAATTGGGGGGATTTTTCTTCCTCCATTCTTAAAGTGATAGCAGCTTTATACAGTTACTAATATCTGGGTTACTTAACGTACTTCCTTTTGCTGCTTCAGCCATTCTGTATTTTTGTGTCTAATTGCTTGTATTTCTTCTAATTGCTTATTGTATTTCTTTTGCGTCTGACTGCTTATTTGAAATATCAATATTTTTTTAAAAGACACAGACTAATACAGAGGGCAAGTAATATATTCCAAAAAAATTGTCAAATGGATTTTTATACATCAAAAAATATTTTCTGTAAATAAAAAACCTTCATTATAGCAATAAAAAAATGAACTCTTCTGAAATTGGTATACCTATTTCTGATCCAAGTACCCATTAAGTACTTTATCTGCTATATAATATTTTGGGCTTCCCTAGTGGCTCAGACAATAAAGAATCTGCCTGCACTGCAGGAGACCAGGGTTCAATCCCTGGATTGGGAAGATTTCCTGGAGAAGTGAATGAAAACCCACTCCAGTATTCTTGCCTGGAGAATTCCAACTTTCATTTTCATATATTTTATATACTGCTTTTTTTTTCTTTTAAAAGCTCATGATACTGTGATGTAGAAGAAATATATATTTTTTAATTCAAATAACCAAAATATACTTCTATATATTTGGACTTCATCATGATTCCTGACCCTAAGCTCCCCAAATCTTTGTTGTTTCCTAAGGGTTGAGAGTGAGCAAGATGTCTTTTGTTATGTTAATAAGGCAACTTCAGACTCTACCTAGGGATGGGGGCTGGTTGCCACAAGATTAAAGGATTGAAACTTTCAATCTCACCCTACACTCCTGAAAAGGGGAACTGGAGGTTGAATCAGGTGCCAAAGACCATTTAATCAGTTATGCCTATATAATAAAACCTCCATGAAAACCCAAAAGGATTGGATTCAGAGAACTTCTGGGTAGGTGAGCAGGAGGAGATTTGGGGAGAGTGATCTGCCTTTGGAGGGCATAGAAGTTCTGCATGGCTCCTTCCCGCTTACCTTCCATATGCAGCTCTTCCGCCTGGCTGTGTGTGTGTGCTCAGTCAGTTCTGACTCTTTGCAACCCCATGGACTGTAGCCCACCAGGCTTCTCTGACCATGGAATTTTCCGAGCAAGAATACTGGAGTTGGTTGCCATTTTCTACTCCAGGGAATCTTCCCAACCCAAGAATAGCACCTGCGTCTATTGTGTCTTCTGCTTTGGCAGATGGATTCTTTACCACTGTGCCACTTGAGAATCCCGGGCTGCTCCTAAGTATTATCTTTTTATAATAAGCTGGTAATCTAGCAAGTAAATTGCTCCTCTGAGTTCTGTGAGCTGTTCTAGCAAGTTAATCAAATCAGCAAAGGGGATCAAGGGAACCTCTGTTTTAGAGACAGTCAGTTGGTGGCTTAAATGGTAAAAGAATCTGCCTGCAGTGTAGCAGACCTGGGTTCAATCTCTGCGTCGGAAGATCCCCTGGAGGAGGGCGTGACAACTCCCTCCTGTAGTCTTGCCTGGAGAATCCCATGGACAGAGGAGCCTGGAGGGCTACAGTCCACAGGGTTGCAGAGTCAGACATGACTGAAACAACTTTGCACGCACGCACACAGTTAAAAGTACAGATATCAACATGGACTTTCCATTGGCATCTGAAATCCAAGGTGGAGTAGTTGGAACCTCCAGTCTGCACCTGGTTGATCAGAAAGACAGCAGTCTGGGCTTGAAACTGGCCTTTGAAGTATGTAGGGGGAAAGGGGATAGTCTTATAGGACTGAGCCTTTAACCTGTGGAATCTGATGCTATTTCTGGGTAAATAGTGCCAGAACTGAGTTGAATTCTTGGACATTCTGTCTGAGAATTGTTTGCTGGTATGGGGCAGCTCCCTCTTCCCAAATACACAATGAAATTGGTTTCAGAAAACAAAAGGAAAGCTGACTGTGCTTGAATTTTATTCCCAATTTATTCTGCTCTCATATAATTTGCAAATCATTTTTCTAATTTTATATCAAAGTTTATTGTGGTAATGTAAACATACTGTTGTCAAAGTTAATAACTATCATAATCAGGCTTAGTGACAATAGGTATAGGCTTATTTTATCTTCTTAATATTAAAGTTCCAATCTCCACCATAAGAGCTAAGTAGACCTTAAAATAAAAAGGCTAAAATTCAATTATTCAAAACAATGATATACTAATGGAAAAAATGATATGGGACTTTAATTATACAGGTAATTATTTAGCTTTTACGTTTTCCATTCTTTTTGCAGATGAGTTTAAAATGGTGTCAGTGAAATCTGAATATTTCCATGGGTTTTTGTACTGGACATCTTCAAAAATAGATTTAAAATAAAAAGCATACAGCCCTGACCACATACAAGTAATTGAGTTAATTTTAAGCATATAAAATATATTCCAGGTGACCATTATAAAACACTAGCTGTCATATGTGTCTGCAACTAGAAGAAAGGAAAAGCTCGAATCATGTTTTGATAGCTAGCTCAGGCTGCTATAACAACATACACAGATTAGGTGGCTCATGGTTGACTTGCTGAAAACTTTCTTCCTGGCTTTCAGATAGCTGCCTTCTTGCTGTATCGTTACATGATGGAAAGAGAGAGCTCTGGTTTCTTCTTCTTCATATAGGACACTAATTCAATCAAGGGAGCTCCAGTTAAAATATTTAGACTATTTTGAAATTTGGGGAAGAAAGATCAAATATAAATTACCATGCCACTCTATTGTCATCTTTAGAAACATGATTTTTATTTTTAAAAACAAAAATATGTAAAAAGATGCTTGAATAGTTAACCACAACCATAAATATATTTATACCTTTAACCTAACAACCCTGTGTGTGATAGGCATGCTAAGTCACTTCAGCCATGTCAACAACTCTACTTCAAGTAATGTAGATGAAGAAAAAAATTAAATAGAAATATATTTTCTATTTATGATGAGCTTCCTTTGATTGTCTTCCCTAGAAGAAGAAATTAGAAAAATATCTAAATGTTTAAAATGGGATATGATTTGGCAAATTAAGCACATAACAGAATGATGACTGTGTAACTATAATGATTTTATAAAAGCAGAAAAATGGATTTGAGTAATGTGAAATAGCAAAGTAGAATGTATGTGTTTTGCAAAAAGAGCAACTATGAAACAGACATGCATTTTGTCAGTTAATATGCAAAATGAAAAGATAATCGAGTCAGTTTGGGTTTAAAATATTCATTTTTGTTCAAACTTCATTTTAATTTAAAATAAAATGTTTCCTTCATGTTAAAATTCTCCATTTGGAAAGTCATCAAAATTCTAAGTAAGGTATGGGGAAACCAGAGAGGACTTCAAAATTTATTATTAGAGTTAGAAGTCCTTAGAGCCAAAAGATATTTTTAAAGGACTAGATTTAAATAACAAAAGTTAAGGAGGAAATTTTAGGATTAAGGTCAATAAAAAGCACCTTTTCTTTTCATCTCATGTTTAGAACCAGTTGAGAATAAAGACATAGTTAGATAGAATGAACATAAAAGTATCAGTTTAGTTACTGAGAAACTGACTGGAGGGTGTAGCTTTAGATTTTGGTTAGAAAGGCTTGCTGCCTCTTCTTCCAAGCACTGTAGATTCATTTGTATAGAAATGCTGAGCTAGATCACTGAAGGGAGAGTCAGCAGATGCTCATACCAGGACTATAGTTTACATCTATTTGAAAATGGACACTGAAGGGCAAAAAGAAGAAATTCCCAGGACTTGAAGCCTGTTTCCTGGGTCTCCCCCATGCACTGTAAAGCAGTGACCATCAGTTATCATCCAAATGGAGATCACTTTTTCCTCCTGTTACACTTCAGTCACTGGGGACCATCAGGTAAAAACAAGTATTCCACAAAGCTTTATTTTTATTGTAAAGCTAGGAATGGACTCATGAAGGAAAAGAATGCCAAAATAGATTTTTCTTTGAAGCTTTATTTTGCACAAT
>SJYC01131926.1:0-12832 GCA_006408675.1 Madoqua kirkii
AAGCGAATAAAATATATTCCAGGTGACCATTATAAAACACTAGCTGTCATATGTGTCTGCAACTAGAAGAAAGGAAAAGCTCGAATCATGTTTTGATAGCTAGCTCAGGCTGCTATAACAACATACACAGATTAGGTGGCTCATGGTTGACTTGTTGAAAACTTTCTTCCTGGCTTTCAGATAGCTGCCTTCTTGCTGTATCGTTACATGATGGAAAGAGAGAGCTCTGGTTTCTTCTTCTTCATATAGGACACTAATTCAATCAAGGGAGCTCCAGTTAAAATATTTAGACTATTTTGAAATTTGGGGAAGAAAGATCAAATATAAATTACCATGCCACTCTATTGTCATCTTTAGAAACATGATTTTTATTTTTAAAAACAAAAATATGTAAAAAGATGCTTGAATAGTTAACTACAACCATAAATATATTTATACCTTTAACCTAACAACCCTGTGTGTGATAGGCATGCTAAGTCACTTCAGCCATGTCAACAACTCTACTTCAAGTAATGTAGATGAAGAAAAAAATTAAATAGAAATATATTTTCTATTTATGATGAGCTTCCTTTGATTGTCTTCCCTAGAAGAAGAAATTAGAAAAATATCTAAATGTTTAAAATGGGATATGATTTGGCAAATTAAGCACATAACAGAATGATGACTGTGTAACTATAATGATTTTATAAAAGCAGAAAAATGGATTTGAGTAATGTGAAATAGCAAAGTAGAATGTATGTGTTTTGCAAAAAGAGCAACTATGAAACAGACATGCATTTTGTCAGTTAATATGCAAAATGAAAAGATAATCGAGTCAGTTTGGGTTTAAAATATTCATTTTTGTTCAAACTTCATTTTAATTTAAAATAAAATGTTTCCTTCATGTTAAAATTCTCCATTTGGAAAGTCATCAAAATTCTAAGTAAGGTATGGGGAAACCAGAGAGGACTTCAAAATTTATTATTAGAGTTAGAAGTCCTTAGAGCCAAAAGATATTTTTAAAGGACTAGATTTAAATAACAAAAGTTAAGGAGGAAATTTTAGGATTAAGGTCAATAAAAAGCACCTTTTCTTTTCATCTCATGTTTAGAACCAGTTGAGAATAAAGACATAGTTAGATAGAATGAACATAAAAGTATCAGTTTAGTTACTGAGAAACTGACTGGAGGGTGTAGCTTTAGATTTTGGTTAGAAAGGCTTGCTGCCTCTTCTTCCAAGCACTGTAGATTCATTTGTATAGAAATGCTGAGCTAGATCACTGAAGGGAGAGTCAGCAGATGCTCATACCAGGACTATAGTTTACATCTATTTGAAAATGGACACTGAAGGGCAAAAAGAAGAAATTCCCAGGACTTGAAGCCTGTTTCCTGGGTCTCCCCCATGCACTGTAAAGCAGTGACCATCAGTTATCATCCAAATGGAGATCACTTTTTCCTCCTGTTACACTTCAGTCACTGGGGACCATCAGGTAAAAACAAGTATTCCACAAAGCTTTATTTTTATTGTAAAGCTAGGAATGGACTCATGAAGGAAAAGAATGCCAAAATAGATTTTTCTTTGAAGCTTTATTTTGCACAATATTTTCAGTGAAAGAAAGATATCTTTAAAATATTTGGATTTGTGTAGGGTTAGGACTAGAATGAAGCAAGTAAGGCATTTGCCTTTGAAGTGAAATTTAAGAGACTGCCAAAAGAAAAACTCTAATCATCAACATAAATAATATTCTTATGCAGTATTTTCAAAAATCACAATTAGTGCAAAAAAAAATCCATGAGGAATAAAATATCAAAATGTTAAGGAAAGACAGAAGCTGTATCACTGCTTTTTCCTTTTGCCTCAGGCTTCAATATGGCTTGGCATGTCACTGCTTTGTTGACTAAAATTAATATGTTTTTAAAAAGTATTTTTCAAGCTCTTTTTTATGTACGGGATTCAAATTCTAGAGTTAAAATCTGAGAAGACAAAAAAAGGGAGGGGGTAAAAATTTTTAAGGACCAAGATTGCTCACAAAAATATCAACTTGGTTAGTCATTTAGAAACAATTGAAAGCCAAAGGCTATTACAAATCCAAAGTGAAGAAGTATTTTTAGGCTCAGAAGTTTAGAACAAAGTATTTTTGGCAAGGCCAAATTCTTAACATCCTGTACAACCAAGTGCTAAGGATATAGTGATGCAGAGAAAGTACTTTTTCTTAATTTTTAAAAATACACTTTGAGTACAGTGTTATTGTTTCATAAGCAGAACTCTAGAGGATAAAGTCTAAACGTAGTTTTCTTTTCTATCAACTTCTCTAGCGATGTGGTTAGCAAACAAGGGTCCACCTTAATCTCTTTCCTACTTTCTAAGATGGGAACAACTCACCAACTCTTTTTCTCATGACAAAGACTCTCTCAAGGTCTTAAAGTCTAGGAAGTACTGTGAGCTATGTTTTCTTTTTTGACAATAAACCCCTTTTATTGTTCAGTCACTAAGTCATGTCTAACTCTTTGCAATCCCATGGGCTGCAGTACACCAGTTACCCTGTCCTTCACTATATCCTGGAGTTTGCTCAGACTCATGAACTCCTTAAAGACAGATCTTCCCTTCTGCTGTATTCAAGAGCCAGGTTTAGTACAAGGAATGAAAGGGAAAGTGAAAGTGTTCGTAGCTTCAGCCGGGTCCAAGTCTTTTGTGACCCCATGGACTACAACCCGCCAGGCTCCTCTTTCCATGGGATTTTCCAGGCAAGAATACTGGTGTGTGTTGCTATTTCCTTCTCCAAGGGATCTGTTCCACCCAGGGATCAAACCCTGTCTCCTGCATTTCAGGGGCCACTAGGGAAGCCCAAGGAAGGCTGTGGAATAAATAAACACATTGGACTGTCACCCATGGTTAGAAGACTAGCATTTAATATTGACTTTGTCTCTTGGTCATCACATGATTTTAATTGAGATACTTAACCTCTGTGGGTCTGTTTCCTCATTGACAGAACACAGTAAGATGTAGGAATTAAATTCAGCTTTAAACAGATAAAGCTGTTGTCTGTAAGTTGTCATTTCACCTAGTGCAGGGTCGGTGAGTTTTTTCTGTAGAGGACCAGATAGTAAATATTTTAGGTTTGGCAAGCCATATGGCCTCTATCACAACTACTCAGTTCTGCTGCTACAGTGCAGAAGCTGCCACAGACAATGTGCAAATGAATGGGCATGGCTGGGTTCCAGTAAAATTTCACAAGAACAGGTGGCAGGCCAGATTTGGCCTTTAGGCCATAGTTATGCCAGGTCCTGACCTAGTGAAACATAGTATGCGTTTAAGCACTTAGAATATCTTTCATGCGAAAGCTCACTAGACTCTAAACTCCATGAGAACAAGAGCTTCTCCTCATCACTGACTGACTCTCCAAGAGTTTAATCAAAGTCTTTTTCAGGAAATATTAGCTCTAAACTCAAAGAGCGGTACCTGGAACTTAATAACTGAATGAAAAATGAGATAGGTAGGTATCACTTCATTCTACAAATTCTATTAAGACATAAGTATAAGACTTCGTACTCCATACCTGTTCTTTCCATGCTTATTTTTACACAGCTGACAACTGGTTTGGAGTCCTACCTTTTGTTCTCTTGACATAAGATCAGTGATAGAAAAAGAGGTAATGCTACAGTGATTAAAAAGGAAAGGCACATAATCTGGATATTATGTTATATAGACTCAAACTCATGAAAAGCATTAAGGCCCCTGGGAATAAACATCACATATCATTGTGATCTTGAGAGGCCTCAGCTTGCAGCAGCTTGAAGTGGGGCTTGGTTTTCCCACCAGAGACTGAGGCCAAATCCTCACTGCTAGGCCAGTGGTCAGTGACGAGAGCCTGGCTCTTTGGCTTTTCAGAAAAGAATTCCCACAAAGACAGAAAAGAGTTAAACAAGTAAAGTGTTTATTAGGAGGGGGAAAAAAGAGTGCAGTACGCATGGATAGACACATGAGTGGGCTCAGAGACAGAGTCGCACCCTTGTGGTGTGACTTGAGTCACTTCTGTGGTGCCTTTCTTTCTGGTTTCCTTTGACCAATTGTCTTACTTTGCCTAGTGCTGAGATCGTATTTGATATTTCTTAAGGTCCTTACATGTGTGCCACACATCTCTTAACCAAGACAGTTTCTAGTAGAGAGTCTTATGGGTAGTTGCATCACTTACTATCAGGTGATACCCACGGTCTTTTAATCTCCAAGGAAGCTTTCTGCACATGTGTAGTCAGAGAGGTCTCCGTAATTTCAAGAATGAGAAATATGTGGTCTCATCTGGGCAGGGCCCAGCCTTCTCCCTCTTTTGTCCTGCTATTTTCCTCTTGGAGCATCCATCCATAGAGAACAAACTCCACCTGTTTGTCCCAGAGGCCTATCTATCTCCTGCCTCAATTGTGATGTATTAGAAACAAAGGGATTATGAAGCAGCTCTGTGGTAGCTGGTCCCATCAGAGCAGTATTACAGGCATGGTACCATTTGGACTTGTGAAATTTGCACATAAGCATGTTGCTAAATATATAATTATAATGGTAGGTGACATAAATCATGAAGCCTTCTTTTCCTGAATATTTTCTGCCTTTTCATTCTTCACAATCTTTTTCATAAATGCTTTATCTAGAGGTGTGGTATTCTGACGTTTTTAAACATATGCAGGAGAGATTATATCTGAAAACTGGACTGAATCCAAAGGCTAATGCTGTCACCAAATAGAGATATCATTCACTGACGATTCCGCCTTCTGTGGGTCTGTTAATCTGTGGGGAAAGGCGTGAAGCCTCCTATACTATTGTGAAAGATTTTTACAAGAATGTTGTTGCTCAGTTTCTAAGTTGTGCCCCACTCTTTGTGACCCCATGGACTGCAGCACGCCAGGCTTCCCTTTCCTTCACCATCTCCTGGAGTTTGCTCAAACTCATGTCCATTGAGTTGGTAATGCCATCCAACCACCTCATTCTCTGTCTTCCATAAGAATGTGTCAAATACAATGGAAAAGAAGAATCTAATGTGCAATTTTTCTGCCTTTCAAAGAATATTTTAAAAATTACATGTAATTCTACACAAATATATTTTAATTTCAGAATGTTTAGAAAATACATACTTAGAAGTCTGTCATTTTAAGAAAACGGTAAAATTTTTATGTCAAAATTGAGGTAAATGTTAAGCAAGCAAAATTTAAGTTCTGAGACTTCTCTGGCAGTCCAGTGCTTAAAAGTTCACCTTCCAATGCAAGCGGTGCAGGTTCGATCCCTGGTCAGGAACTAAGGTTTCACATTAGAGCAACATGGCCAAAAAATTAAATAAAAATTTAAATTCTATGTTAGCCTCGCCCAAGAACAGTATAATAGAGATGGTTTTTCAGTTGTATTTACTTAGACTAGATGTAATAAAATATAGTGGTCTTCCCTCGTGGCTCAGCTAGTAAAGACTCTGCCTACAATTCTGGAGACCTGGGTTTCATCCCTGGGTTGGGAAGATCCCCTGGAGAAGGGAACAGCTACCCACTCCAGTATTCTGGCCTGGAGAATTCCATGGACTGTAAAGTTCATAGGGTCACAAAGACTCCCGGGTCTCTAGCATTGAAGGCAGATTCTTTACTGCTGAGCCATAAGGGAAGACACAATAAAATCTAGTACTTACTTACATATCCAAAAGTTAGTACATGCTTTATTACATCAAAGTTCTATGTTAGCATTTTTTTTAAAATGTGGACCATTTTTTAAAGTCTTTATTGAATTTCTTACAATATTGTTTCTGTTTTATGTTTTGGTTTTTTGGCCAAGAGTCATGTGGGATCTTAGCTTCCTGACCAGGGATCGAACCTGTACCTCATGCACCGGAAGGCAAAGTCTTAATCACTGGACCCCAGAGCTCTGCACTTGGACCTGGGAAGACCACAGAGATGTATTTGAAGGGACTGTGCCCTGAAATAACTTACCAAGTAGTCCCATGTAGTGCAGGAAATAGATTATACACAAGAGAACCAAGGAAGAATGTTAGTAAGAGTAGATGAGGTAAGAAAGAGGCAACTGTTGAAAGTGGCTGGAGGTGGGATAAGTATAAAGAGGCCCAGCTTCAAGTTCCAGATTGAGACATTGTTATTGTAGAGAGATCCCATTTCAAATTCCATCCTAACACATGGTTGACAGCAAAATCCCCAGTAGAGCATTTGCCTGAAGAGCAGGTGACTGGAAAAACTCCTGTGAGGTGTTAACTGTAGAAAGAGAGTATCAACAAAAATACCAATACCCAGAATAGAAACAGAATTCAAGAGGGGTCATCTTTTCTTTCCTGGTATTTTTTTTTTCTTCAACCTTTAAACATTTTATTTTGTATTGCGATGTAGCCGATTAACAATGTTGTGGCAGTCTCAAGTGAACAGCAATGGGACTCAGCCATGTCTAGACATGTATTTTCCTGATGTTTTAAAAATCTGCATTATAATAAAAATCAAATGCGAAATGTTATTATCTGCAGGTGGCACCCATTTAAAATGTTGATTTGCTGGCATATATTTGGATGACACTTGGAAACAAATCTAGCACCATCCTGCTGGCGACGGTAGAATGTAGACTTCAGAGAAAAGGGCAAAAGCTGGATTTCTGACTACAGTTACCAAAGAAAATAGGAACGAAGTTAACACCTAGCATTAATATCTATCTTAAGAGTGCCCCTAGCATCTAGTGACCAGAGTTAGCAAGTTGTAGTTAAACTTACAGGCTACCCTGATGGCTCAGTGGTAAAGAATTTCCTGCCAATGCAGAAGATGCAGATTCTATCCCTGGTTTGGGAGGACACTTTGGAGAAGGAAATGGCAATCCACTTCAGTATTCTTGTCTGGGAAATCCCATGGACAGGGGAGCCCATGAGGCTACACTCCATTGGGTCACAAAAGAGTCAGACAAGAGTGACCAACAACAGCAACAAATTTAAACTGCTAAAGGCTTGGGCATTTCCTGAGATGCCAGTTCAAAGCTTGGGCATTTCCAGTCTTAAAAGATGCTATGGGAAACAGTCCACATGTTCTCATATTTACCATCCAGAAGAAAAGTACATAATTTGTGATTTTTATTGTTTTCAAATTTTACAGAATTAAAATACTCAAAACCTACTAGAGTCATAAGGTTCTCTGTTGCCCCTTTATTCAAGGTCATTACAAAACCATATTCTGTGTGGATCAGTGATCAAATAGATGCAAAGGAAGGAGACTGTTACAACGAACTGGAAAATGGCTCTGTTCACCTGAGACCAGAAAGGGGATTTTATTAGCACAATAAAAGTCAAATAAATATACATAGGAGCTGCACATTGGCAGAACTTAGAGCAAGTTGTGTGCTGCTTTGCAGTGACCTTAATGAGTGTGCATTTCTATATGGTTTTGGTAATAGTGCAATATGACACTGATTGTAGGGTCACATTGAAGAAACTGATTTTTTTTTCTTTTGGGTGTAGTTAATGTACTTATCCTTTTCCTGAAATGCCAGTTTTGGGCATTTCATGCAAGCACAAAGCTAGAAAGACAATAAAAGTTGAATGAATGCTTGGCATATTTCTCAGACAGTAATGAAACCGGAATAATTGAGAGAGTCAGCAAATCACAGTTATCAATCAAAGGGTGAAGGAGGTGGGTACAGATGCCAGGTCTGATTTGTTCTTCTGGTCCAGAGAACCTGCCTTGTTTTTGTTATTAATTAATTCCTGTTTTGTGTTTTCACATTATTCTTTTAAAGAGAACAACATACATTGTTGCACTGCTGCTAAGTCGCTTCAGTCGTGTCCGACTCTGTGCGACCCCATAGAGGGCAGCCCACCAGGCTCCCCGTCCCTGGGATTCTTCAGGCAAGAACACTGGAGTGGGTTGCCATTTCCTTCTCCAATGCATGAAAGTGAAAAGTGAAAGTGAAGTTGCTCAGTCGTGTCCGACTCTTAGTGACCCCATGGACTGCAGCCCACCAGGCTCCTCCATTCATGGGATTTTCCAGGCAAGAGTACTGGAGTGGAGTGCCATTGCATTCTCTGACATTGTTGAACTACGTCATACTTAAACTTCAACTTAAAAGTGTGGCCTGGAGATCACATAATAAGTTTAATTTTCCAAGGAATATGCCTAACAAATATCTGGTCCTAAAAGTGTAAAGGAAGCAGATGATCTAACTGCAAATATAAATAAAAAGAAAACAGACACTTCAATTAGTGCATCAGTTAATCTGGATAGATTGAAAACTTACTTCCCACTCAACTCTAAAATTAATCCTCTATTGTCATGGAAGAGATGTCATTGCAATGATTTCAGAAATAATGAATTTACCAAGAAATTTAGGAAGAGGATAAATCCCAGAACTTTGGATTTAAAGAAACTATTGTTCCTCTTGAATTTTCACTCACCTCCTTTGCTTTCTCCATGGATCTTGATTTTATCTAGAAGACACAAATGAATTGTATTATTTTTTCCCCTTTTCTAAGTAAAGGATTGTTTCTTCCATTCAGATTGGATTCAGAATTAAAGCACTCTTCACCATAGTTCTGAGTTTTTAGAATGTGAAGCTCAGAAGTTTCAAGATGTTATGTTCCAAACACTTAACTAAATGTAGACGTTGACAAATGAGTCATCCAGGTCTCAATTTTTTATCATTTAGTTTTCTGATTAAAAAAAAAAAAAAGGAACTGGCTTTAACCACAATTTAAGGAAAAAAACAGTTGCTTCTCTCCAACTGATAAAAATTTCAGCACTATAGGCAAGTTCCCTTGATGCTAATATAGATCTGGTGGGCCCAACAGACAGGTGGAGTTGGCAAATAAATGTTCATTTCTCTCTTTTATGACTCAATGTTATCATGAGGGAAATGGAGAACATTACTACAACACAGCTGTGTGGATTCGCCAGCTCGTCTATCAAGATAACGCAGAGTCTTTTACTCCCCTGCAGTTTGGCAACCAGTACGGATCTGAGTAAGATATAGAAGATTACTCTCAAGTTCTTGGCTCCGCTGGAAGTGCAAGTTGTGTTTCAAAGTTGAGAGCATTATCTATCAATTTAAGAGTCTCTGGAGTAGTTTGTGGGATACTCTGGCTTGCAGACTCTGGTAAGATTGGGTAAGATTATAGAGGCCATTTAGTCAATGGTTGAATCCCTTCCCCAGCTCCCTGACAAGTTATCTTCTAGCATGTATATGTATGCCTCTGGTGCAAGGAAACTCACTACTTTTCAGGGACACTTTTCTATTTTCAGTGACAAGCTGGAATCAAGATTGCCAGGAGAAATATCAATAACCTCAGATATGCAGATGACACCACCCTTATGGCAGAAAGGGAAGAAGAACTAAAGAGCCTCTTGATGAAAGTGAAAGAGGAGAGGGAAAAAGTTGGCTTAAAGCTCAACATTCAGAAAACGAAGATCATGGCATCTGGTCCCATTACTTCATGGGAAATAGATGGGGAAACAGTGAAAACAGTGTCAGACTTTATTTTGGGGGGCTCCAAAATCACTGCAGATGGTGATTGCAGCCATGAAATTAAAAGACACTTACTCCTTGGAAGGAAAGTTATGACCAACCTAGACAGCATATTAAAAAGCATAGACATTACTTTTTAAACAAAGGTCAGTCTAGTCAAAATTATGATTTTTCCAGGAGTCATGTATAGGTGTGAGAGTTGGACTATAAAGAAAGCTGAGCACTGAAGAATTGATGCTTTTGAACTGTGGTGTTGGAAAAGACTCTCGAGAGTCCCTTGGACTACAAGGAGATCCAACCAGTCCATAAAAAAAAAAAAAAAGGAACTGGCTTTAACCACAATTTAAGGAAAAAAACAGTTGCTTCTCTCCAACTGATAAAAATTTCAGCACTATAGGCAAGTTCCCTTGATGCTAATATAGATCTGGTGGGCCCAACAGACAGGTGGAGTTGGCAAATAAATGTTCATTTCTCTCTTTTATGACTCAATGTTATCATGAGGGAAATGGAGAACATTACTACAACACAGCTGTGTGGATTCGCCAGCTCGTCTATCAAGATAACGCAGAGTCTTTTACTCCCCTGCAGTTTGGCAACCAGTACGGATCTGAGTAAGATATAGAAGATTACTCTCAAGTTCTTGGCTCCGCTGGAAGTGCAAGTTGTGTTTCAAAGTTGAGAGCATTATCTATCAATTTAAGAGTCTCTGGAGTAGTTTGTGGGATACTCTGGCTTGCAGACTCTGGTAAGATTGGGTAAGATTATAGAGGCCATTTAGTCAATGGTTGAATCCCTTCCCCAGCTCCCTGACAAGTTATCTTCTAGCATGTATATGTATGCCTCTGGTGCAAGGAAACTCACTACTTTTCAGGGACACTTTTCTATTTTCAGTGACAAGCTGGAATCAAGATTGCCAGGAGAAATATCAATAACCTCAGATATGCAGATGACACCACCCTTATGGCAGAAAGGGAAGAAGAACTAAAGAGCCTCTTGATGAAAGTGAAAGAGGAGAGGGAAAAAGTTGGCTTAAAGCTCAACATTCAGAAAACGAAGATCATGGCATCTGGTCCCATTACTTCATGGGAAATAGATGGGGAAACAGTGAAAACAGTGTCAGACTTTATTTTGGGGGGCTCCAAAATCACTGCAGATGGTGATTGCAGCCATGAAATTAAAAGACACTTACTCCTTGGAAGGAAAGTTATGACCAACCTAGACAGCATATTAAAAAGCATAGACATTACTTTTTAAACAAAGGTCAGTCTAGTCAAAATTATGATTTTTCCAGGAGTCATGTATAGGTGTGAGAGTTGGACTATAAAGAAAGCTGAGCACTGAAGAATTGATGCTTTTGAACTGTGGTGTTGGAAACGACTCTCGAGAGTCCCTTGGACTACAAGGAGATCCAACCAGTCCATCCTAAAGGAGATCAGTCTGGGTGTCCATTGGAAGGACTGATGTTAAAGCTGAAACTCCAATACTTTGGCCACCTGATTTGAAGAGCTGACTCATTTGAAAAGACGTTGACCTTGGTAAAGATTGAGGGCAGGAGGAGAAGGGGATGACAGGATGAGATGTTTGGATGGCATCACGGACTCAATGGACATGAGTTTGGGTGGACTCCAGGAGTTGGTGATGAACAGGGAGGCCTGGCATGCTGCAATTCACGGGGCCACAAAGAGTCGAACGTGACTGAGTGACTGAACTGAACTGAACTAAATTTTTAGATGGGTTTCCTTCGTAGCTCAGTGCTAAAGAACACATCTGTTAATGCAGGAGACACAGGAGACTAAGGTTTGATCCCTGGGTCAGGAAGAAATCCTGGAGGAGGAAATGGCAACCCACTCCAGTATTCTTGCCTGATAAACCCCATAGACAGAGGAGTCTGGTGGGTTACAGTTCCTAGGGTTACAAAGAGTCAGACACGGCTTAGTGACTAAACAACAGCAGCAATTTTTAGGTGGTTCTTGATTGCACTTGTTCTTAAACCTGCTAAAGTAGAGTTTTACTCATTATTTCTAATTTATATTTCAAATTCATAGGAAATTAATTCTTTTTTTCAGACAAATATATCCTTAAATTCTTGAAAGTAGGCATCATGTCCATTAGGCTGATAGTCTAATTGTTCTAATGATTCCTCCTCTGATGGGATCTCGAGTATTTTCTTCTTTGGACTGAGTGACTTGGCTCAATACCCCAAATGTGATCAGTTCATGAAAGTATCAAGTGAACCTGTTACCTTGGTGGACCTGGTGGCTTGACTTTGTCAACTATAGTTCAGTTCTTTGTCTGGTCTCAGCTCAACATCACAAAGAGAAATGAACCATGTGACTGGCCATTTTTAGGAATCATTTTCATCTTAGGAAGCAACACAGTTAATGCAGACACATAGTAATAATTTATACATTTAAATACCTCCAGAAAAAAAGAATTTCAGGGAAAAAAATCCACAGATGAAAAGCCAAACATGTCATCTTCCTGTACCAATCACTGTACTCTTCCACTTAGCAATGCTCAAATGTTATCTAAGTACCCTTTAATCTCCTTCATCTTTGCAATATTCAATGAGTTGTGTTGTTTCACTGCTATTACCATTCTTGTCCCTGGACCTGATGGCTAAATTAATGCCTTGGATCCTTATAGTTTCGTGTGAACTTAATAGCATCTAGCTCAACCATGCACCTAGCTTGACTCTTTTCTAGGTCTCCTTAGTCTCAAATGTAGTTAAGTTAACTGAATAGTCACTACAGGGTTTGGGAGATTGCAGAGCTGAAAAGTTCACTCCGGCCAGAGAGGTATCTCACTCTTACTTCCAAAGATCCTTAGACAGAAAAATGCAAATGCAACACAGGTTCACCCATGGCTGATCCATGTCAATGTATGGCGAAACCACTACAATATTGTAAAGCAATTAGCCTCCAATTAAAATAAATAATTTAAAAATAAAAAAAGAGAAAAATGCAAATACAATAACACCAGGTCTAAGTTTTCAAGAAAAGTAGGAATCCATATTTTTAGATAAATTTCTTTTAAGTTTTTTTTTTTTTAAGTTGGTCCTCCTAAGTATATTCTCAGGATGTTCTAGTCAACAGCCATCAACGTGGGACCTTTGTTCCATAGTCGTACTTTCTGTTTTCTCAAAAAAATTTTAAAATCACATGAGAAGTATTAAAGATAAGAATACTAAGGCACTGAAAAGGATACAATAGGGTATGCAACATCTATGATACAATCTTAAATAAAAAGATGAGAATTACATGTGTCATATGAGCAACAACTGTATTTTTTAAATATCAATTTAGGAAAACAAAGACAAGGAGAAAACATGAAAATGAAATGGAATACTATGGACAATTTAAATTTTTCTTTTTTCTCTTAT
>SJYC01131927.1:0-12396 GCA_006408675.1 Madoqua kirkii
ATTCTCGATATGTTAACCTTCCCTTGTAGCATGTCTGTACTTTTCAGTCTTGTATTCTTTTTTAATGCTAATACATGCTCAAATTATCCTGTTTTCAGAATCAGTTCTGGTAGAAAAACTAGAAATGTAACATCAAGATGAAGGGAATGGAAATGGAAAATGAAAATTCTTTATTTGTTAATAAGGATGTAAAATAAAAGGGAGAACCACATACTGGGTACAAGATTGATCAAATCTTGGTATTCTGGCTCTTTCTAACGAGATCTGACTTACTTAAAGCTAACATTTTTTGAGCACTTACTCAAGTTATTTTTATTATTATCTCCATATATTACCTCCGTATTTAGTGATAAAGATACTTAGATCTAGTAAAATCAACCTAATACCACAGAGATCCAAAGTATCAGAGGCAGAGTCCCCACTCAGGTCATGATCCCTCCAAAACTGTCACTACTGCCTATTGCTTACAAGCCAAATAATCTCAAGTCAAAATAAAAGCTTCCTGACATACGACAAAACAGCATGAGAAAATGCTTTTCTAATATGTCTCTTCCCTCATCAGATCTGTTGCATATCAAACGGATCAGACACCATGAACCACTGAAAACAGTTGTATTTCTGATGAGTCTTCTTTTCTTGCCTTCTCTTCCTTTTTTTTTTTTTTTTAACCTCTGCACACACCCCTGTGATAACTGTGGCTGGCAACTTTGAGTGTCACGGCTTACTGTACCTTTCTTTGTTGTATGACAAGCAGTTAGAAAATTTGAAGGATGATTTGATTTGAGAGTCCTTCAGTGAAAACAATGTAAAGGGTAAATAAGCCGCAACTCTGCTGTAGTAAATCCACTCCAGCATGATACAGTGTGTGCTGGCCAGCTCCGTGTGTGTTAACCAGGTCCTTTTAGTGTGTATTCTTGATGTGTTCTCATCCAAGGCTTTGCTGCCCTGCCCAGGACTAGCTCATTCCTAGAGAGAGCAAACAACTTACTTGGGAGCATGCTTTTCAAGTTAGACTAACCTATCCATAGCCCATAGCCCAACCACTTCCTCTGTTGGGCTCTGACAGTCAGAGCAACGGTGCTTCTGCCCTGATCACCCCTGGGCTTGGCATCACACAGCCAGGGGCAGCCCCTAGGGCCCAGAGCCCGACGAAGAGATTCGAGCTTGCCAATCACAAGCCTGCTCACCCTGCTTGGCCTGTTCTTCCCCTGTGGAAACCACGGTCAAGGCTTTCACGAGGCTTTCCTCCTGTTCTTTCTGCTTCCTGGCTGACCCTGGCGCCTCCCCTTGTGGCCCACCATGGCATGGCACAACCCCTCCTCTTGGCATCTACGAATATCCTAGTGTATCTTTTCAGGAGCAGTTGTCTCCTAAACGTTTAGCTTCACTGTATCTGAAGAAAAGTAAAATCTGTATTTTAAAACCATCCAGGAAGCCTCAAACTCACAGCATGATTTACACTCCCTGGAATGCTGGGTTTACTATTATGAGTCTGTTTGTGCTAGGCCTTAACCATGCAGTCAGCTAGGACTCCAACTGGGCCTTCTACAGCCTGGTTTGAGCAATAGCTCATAAATGACTCCACCCGTATAAAAGGAGATGTGTAATTCAGTGAACTGACAATGCATATATAACCCTTTTGTTTGCCATGCAGATTATGTAATACATAAATAGTTGTATCTGTGTTTTAGCATTAGACAAGGTAGGCACCCTTGACGTTTCGTTACAGAGCTGCCACCAGAAACCATGGTGACCTCAGACAGAAGACAGCCAACAGAGGTGGGAGCCAACACTGCCCTTGTTATCCAATGTATAGGCATTGTTATAAACGACATCGGAGCCCCCCTGTACATTTCTCATTGGGCTTGTTAGCCAGGTGGCAGTTTCACCAGAGTCATATGCTAAACGGGAAGGTCTCCATCTCAGTAGAAACTTAAAATCAGTGGAATGAAGAGCTGTGAGATTAAGATATAAATGTTTAAATGTAACTCTGAGAAAAGTTTTGCATGCCTAAAACAAATTCAAGCTGGATAGAAAATGCTCACAGCTACCTCATAAAGCACTGTTTATTTTCTCTGATGAAGCCTTGCTCCCTTGCTACCCTTTCCTTGCCAACATGTGGCGTTCTCAGGGGCAGTTTCCAATCACCGCTGCTGCCAGCCAGCTGGTCATTGCTGCAGTCAGCACGCTGACCCTGGAGAGCACCGAGGCGCCCCACCGTCAGCCAGTTTGCATGATGCAACCTCAGCAATGTGGAAGCTCCAACCGCCCCTGCACTCTCTGGCTCAAACTTGGCCGTTTGGGGAGGCTGCCAGGACAGCACCAGGAGGGGAGCCAGGGGGAGCCTTTTGCCAGAACCAGCAGGTGGCAATGGCCAACAGCAGCTCAGAAGGCAGATTAGTCTTTCCAGCAGTTAAGACAGCCAACAGAGGTGGGAGCCAACGCTGCCCTTGTTATCCAACGTATAGGCATTGTTATAAATGACATCGGAGCCCCCTGTACATTTCTCATTGGGCTTGTTAGCCAGGTGGCGGTTTCACCAGAGTCATCAGTGCTCCAAGCAAAGCGTATGCTGTATCATTTAACTTACATGGGAGGCCAGGGAATTACATTTCTTGGAAGAGTGTCTTGGAGACACAATAACAATGATCTCTGGTATTTACACAGTACTGTTCTCCAAAGCGGTTAATGCACCTGACAGACGGCCTCTAAATCAGACTTAGAACATTGCTCATGAGTAGAGGAGGAAGTGCGATCCAATCACTTTAGAAATTAGAATTCTGAAAATGTAGTTACGGTATTTTGGAGTTAAAGTCATGCACAACTTGAGTTAGAGTCGTGATGGACATCTGTGAGTTCTGAATGGCATTTTCATACACAAGGCAACGTGTGAGTTGAAGGAGTATATAAAACTCTGAGTGATGCCAATACATTTGTGCCCATGATCATTCACTTAGAATGACAAGACTGAAATATAATAGAATATAGACCTCTTTTCATGTTGATCTGAAATGGGATTACATATATACTAGAGAAGTGAAAGAGAGCTTCCCCAGTGGCTCAGTGATAAAGAATCCCCCTGTCAATGCAGGAGACACAGGAGACTTGGATTCGATCTCTGGGTCAGGAAGATCCCCTGGGGGAGGAAATGGCAACCCACTCCAGTATTCTTGCCTGAAAATTCCCATGAACAGAAGAGCCTGGCTGGCTATAGTCCACAGGGTCACAAAGAGTCGGACATGACTGAGCAACTGATCACACACACACGGAGAAATAAAAAGGGTTTATTATAAAATTTGTTCTAAAGTCTTTCGAGAGCAGAGATAATACAGAAAACAGATGTTAGAAAGGATGTCTTCCAAACTGGAAGAAGTTTCAATAAGTTGTAAGGTTTCTGAAAAGAGGAAGGCCTAACAATCAACAAGTATTTATTGCTTGCCTATAATGAGTTCAGCACTGTTTCAGGCCTTACATACTCAACAAACACATTTTAAAAAATCTAAGACCAAGTCTGTGCTTTTCAGGGTATCACAATGTTGTTGACAGAGCCAAATTAACGAAAGCCTTAGTGGCTAGCATAAAGGAGACTGTGTCTAGACCTTTCCTGCAGTTAGACCAGAAGGAAAGGAGAGAACTGGCAAGGCCTGGCATGGTCCAGGGAGGCTGCATGGAGCAGAAGCAATACACTTGGCTAGGCCTTAGCATGCATAAGACTGGGCCCCCCAAACCATATCATACAGAGCCCTAAACCAGGAGTCAGAATTTCATCTGCCACAGCATAATGATCACTCTAAGGAGCTTCCATCACGGAAAATCAGTCATATGCCAGACATTATGTTGGATACTGATGAACAAGATGAGCTGGGATAGGTTTTAGAAACAGAGAAAGACATTTGTAAAAAGCCTAGATATGCTGATTTGTTGTTGCTGTTGTTCAGTCCCTAACTTATGTCCGAAACTTTGCGACCCCATGGACTGGAACACACCAGACTTCCCTGTCCTTCACTGTCTCCCAGAGTTTAGTCAAACTCATATTCTTTGAATCAGTGATACTATATAACTGTTTCATTCTCTGTCCCCCTTCTCCTCCTGCTTTCAATCTTTCCCAGTATCAGGGTCTTTTTCAGAGAGTCATTCAATAAGTTGTAAGGTTTCTGAAAAGAGGAAGGCCTAACAATCAACAAGTATTTATTGCTTGCCTATAATGAGTTCAGCACTGTTTCAGGCCTTACATACTCAACAAACACATTTTAAAAAATCTAAGACCAAGTCTGTGCTTTTCAGGGTATCACAATGTTGTTGACAGAGCCAAATTAACGAAAGCCTTAGTGGCTAGCATAAAGGAGACTGTGTCTAGACCTTTCCTGCAGTTAGACCAGAAGGAAAGGAGAGAACTGGCAAGGCCTGGCATGGTCCAGGGAGGCTGCACGGAGCAGAAGCAATACACTTGGCTAGGCCTTAGCATGCATAAGACTGGGCCCCCCAAACCATATCATACAGAGCCCTAAACCAGGAGTCAGAATTTCATCTGCCACAGCATAATGATCACTCTAAGGAGCTTCCATCACGGAAAATCAGTCATATGCCAGACATTATGTTGGATACTGATGAACAAGATGAGCTGGGATAGGTTTTAGAAACAGAGAAAGACATTTGTAAAAAGCCTAGATATGCTGATTTGTTGTTGCTGTTGTTCAGTCCCTAACTTATGTCCGAAACTTTGCGACCCCATGGACTGGAACACACCAGACTTCCCTGTCCTTCACTGTCTCCCAGAGTTTAGTCAAACTCATATTCTTTGAATCAGTGATACTATATAACTGTTTCATTCTCTGTCCCCCTTCTCCTCCTGCTTTCAATCTTTCCCAGTATCAGGGTCTTTTTCAGAGAGTCTGCTTTTTGCATCAGGTGGCCAAAATATTGGAGCTTCAGCTTCAGCATCATTCCTTCCAATGAATATTCTGGACTGATTTCCTTTAGGATTGACAAATTTGGTCTCATTGCAGTCCAAGGGACTCTTAAGAGTCTTCTCCAGCACCACAGTTTGAAAGCATAAATTCTTTGGCCCTCAGCCTTCTTTATGGTCTAACTCTCATATCTGTATATGACTACTGGAAAACCCATAGTTTTAACTATATGGACCTTTGTCGGCAAAGTGATGTCTCTGCTTTTAAAATTTCTCATAGCTTTCCTTTCAAGCAAGTGTCTTTGAATTTCATGACTGCAGTCACCGGCTTCTCATGTGGCTCTAGTAAAATGGACTGATTTCTTTTAGGATTGACAAATTTGGTCTCATTGCAGTCCAAGGGACTCTTAAGAGTCTTCTCCAGCACCACAGTTTGAAAGCATAAATTCTTTGGCCCTCAGCCTTCTTTATGGTCTAACTCTCATATCTGTATATGACTACTGGAAAACCCATAGTTTTAACTATATGGACCTTTGTCGGCAAAGTGATGTCTCTGCTTTTAAAATTTCTCATAGCTTTCCTTTCAAGCAAGTGTCTTTGAATTTCATGACTGCAGTCACCGGCTTCTCATGTGGCTCTAGTAAAGAATGCAGGAGACATAAATGATGCAGGTTTGATCCCTGGGTCAGGAAGATCCCTTGGAGGAGGACACAGCAGCCCACTCCAGTATTCCTGCCTGGAGGATCCCATGTACAGAGAAACCTGGTGGGCTACAGTCTATAGGGTCACAAAGTCAGACATGACTAAAGCGACTTAGCGTGGATGCACACACACATGTCAACATCCACAGTGATTTTGGAGCCCAAGAAAATAAAATCTGTCACTGCCTCTACTTTCTACCATTCTGTTTGCTGTGAAATGCTTCCAGGTCCACTCAAATTCCATTTAGATGGCCATCCATGCTTTGCAACCATCACAAAAATCTGAGAAATCAAACTTACCCAAAAGAAAAAGCAGACCGTATTGCCAGAGTTAAAACTTCCTTCCACCTCCTGCCTTTACAAAGCCAATTCTTTTATGCCTCTTTGAAAAGCAGAACCAGGTAGAAATGGAGTGGGGAGCTGAAAATGATTTTTTTTTTTACCATCCTAACCTCTTCAGTCTCCAAGAGGAAAGGTAGGCTTCAACCATTTCTCTCTCACAAAGCAGTGAACATTTCTGTGACAGAGTCATTTCACACGTCTCCTCATCTCCTGGCTGTTTCTAAGCAGCATTTAGCACAACTTGTTTAGAACAGCCTTTCCCTGACTTTGGATGTATTTCATGTTAGGTTTTTAAAAAAAGAGAGAGAACATTTTGAGCTGACTTCCTGTCTGGTCTCACTCGAAGCTCATTTCATCCCGTTCAGTTCTGACGCGTCTGGGCAAATTGAAGGCATTACTCAGCTCTCTCCTGACATTTGGCGCACCTGTGGTAAAGTTCCACGCGGTTCTTCGTATTGGAGCATATGGACGCTGCTGCCAGGAAACTAGGAAGCTGGCTGGCTGAACGGAGACAGGCACGGTGTCCTGCCCCCTCCCTTCTGGGTGTCCCGGCCCTGAGAAAGCAGCCCAGGGTCTGGAGGGTGCTCTTGATCGCGGAACAGAGCCCTGTGGGCCGCTGCTCTTCAGGGGTCTGTAGGGCACTCGCTGGCTAAACGGGGTCGATGTCGCAGGGCTGAGCACCTTCTGTATCCTTTCTTCCTTTCATTTTGAGATGATGTGAAAGATGAATTAACATACATCATAATGTGGAAGCTTTACCTATAGCCAACTACAGTGTCTTCTTTCTAGTCCTTGAATCGATCAAGCTTGACTCTGCCATAGGACCCTTGCCCTAACTGGGCCCCTACCTGGGACTCTCATGCTGCCCAAGTTCACCCTCTAGAACTCAGCACTCAAATAGCTCCTCCTCAGATGAGTCTTCCCTAACCGTCCCTCTAAGGGAATATTCTAACCCTTGTAGTCTTCCCTAACCATCCCTCTAAGGGAGTATTCTAGCCCTTGGTACTTTCTATGTACTTTCTATATTATTACCTTTATGGCCTGTAGCCCACCAAGCTCCTTTGTCCATGGGATTCTCCAGGCAAGAATATTGGAGTGGGTTGCCATGCCCTCCTCCAGGGGATCTGCCCAACCCAAGGGCTGAACCTGGATCTCCTGTGTCTCCTGCATTGGCAGACAGATTTTTTTTTACCACTAGTACCAACTAGGAAGCCCCTATTTTCTTTATACCACTTATCAAAATCTAAGTTATTAGTGTAATGTATTGCTTTATTGTTTCTTTCATCAGTTGCTCTGTATTAAAATCTAAGCTTCATGTGATCACTGATGTAATGAATGTATCCCTAACCATACCCTTGCTTGCAATAGTGCTTGGTACATAGTAAGTACCCACCCCCACTCCCACCCCAATTCCACCCGAAGAAGAATGAATAGACAAAATGCTTGTTGCTTTCATATTTTCCAGTTATGGCTGCAGTTACTATCTATTTCACCCACTCCTTCTCTGTCTTTTTCTTCCTCCTGACATTGGAGTAGAGAATTTTGATGACATAATATACTGAAGAACAGTTAGGGCTAAGCAATATTGTTCTTTGAGAATCCTGAAAAATCTTAATAATCTCATCCAGCACCTCTTCCACTTCCACTCAACTTGAAGAAATTGCTCACTTGCTGGAGATCAGCATGTTGGCTTGTTAAGGATTAATTACCCAAGTGACTCTCGTCTGCATGGGGAAGTGAGATGGCACCAGACTACAAATCAGCCTGAGAGAGAACAAGCTAGAATTACTGCCTACTCTTTTTCTCCTGAAACTTGCAAATACTACCGGCTAGTTTCTGCACTGCCAGTGAGTGGGAGACTTGTTGATTTTTATTACAAACAAATTATAGTTTTCACCCATAATGTTTGATATTTTTCTTTGGAGTCTGAGTTTTGATTCATTCCACTGAACAGAGGAAAAACTTGGAAGCCCAAACAGGTTTCAAACTGACAGTTGTCAACTTGAAAACATCACGCCTGAACCTACCGAATCAGGTGAGCTGAGATGCAAGTTTGAAGTGCAGGATCTTGACTTATCCTACGGGCTTCCCAGGTGGCTCAGTGGTAAAGAATCCACCTGCAATGCAGGCAATGTGGGTTTAATCCCTTGGTCAGGAAGATTTCCCTGAAGAAGAAAATGGCAACCTACTCCATTATTCTTGCCTGAAAAATCCTATGGACAGAAGAGCCTGGCATATTATAGTCCCTGGTGTTGCAAAAGAGTTGGACATGACTTAGCAGCTAAAAAGCAACAACTAATTGGCAGAAATAGTCTTTTAGATATTACACATGAACACACGCACAATCAAAATGAGAGAAAACAGAAAGAAATAGCATTGCAGCATTGTCACATGGTCAAAATAAAAGTAGAATTAGAATAAAAATAAAATAAACCCATACCAAAGTACACCTGTGCCAAGTATTTTGACAGAGCATAATCTGACCTTCTCTTCAGTTCAGTTCAGTCGCTCAATCGTGTCTGACTCTTTGCAACCCCATGGACTGCATCTAGTCTGACCTTAGCTACATCTTTTTATGGGTAGATGACTTTGTATTAGAATCTTTGCATAAGATGGAGGGGTTGGTTCAACAGGGCAGCGCTTCTCAGAGGAGTCATCATTTGGCACATCTGCTAAAGAACTGTGGGGAATAAGCCTGCCCTACTGGCCTCAGCAATCCACTGCATTAATAGAACATAAGTGCTTACGCAATGGCACTGGATCTGTGGCAGCTGTTTGTTCAATGTTTCATGCTTTTAGCCACATCTGCTCTAAATGAGTGTTAATATTGCAGTGGCATCCACTAAGGATGGGCTCTGTCAGCTTTGCTGAAGATCAGCCTGACCCCAGCAACAATGGAAAAGCACTTCATCCTGAAGTACCATCTTTTAAAATACCCTTATCCTCTTAACCTGCAGCTTATATCATCCTACTCTCTCCACCTTCAGCTTTCTTTTCCATGCCCCTCTCCAAGTAAAAACCCAAGTCAGTGAATCTCAAGGAGAAAAATTTCATTTATTTCTAGCACCCTGTCCAGCAATGTCAGATAACAGTTTATTCATCCCCCGGCCCCTGGATGACATTGAAGCATATCAACAGTGACAAAAGTATATTGAATAATTATCTTGAAATTAATACATTATCCCAAACTTAAATAAATGTCATCTGATCAATATATCTTGGAATGGAAAGGGAAGAGAATGTGAAGGGCATCGCTTCATTATTCATTAATTTTAGAGTAATGTAGGCAGATGAAATGGTTATTTCAGAGCACTGCTATTATACTCACTGGCATTTTAAATAACTCCCAATATTTAACAGTATATATTCCCTTGTTAACAGCTTATAGGTGTTAACTCTTTAGTTTCCAGATTCAGCTGTTCTGGAAAGTCAAGGGACAACATTCAAAAGCCATTACTTTTATTTCTCTCTTTAAAAAAATGCTTTTCCATTTTCACTGGTAGCTGTAGCATATACTCATATTTAGTCCTATGAACTAGTCTATTCATGTTGCAGTCTTTAAGCTCCTAATTGTTCCATTCATCATATTCCCCAGGACAAAATAAATAACTCAATTATATTTCTGTTCTCTACTATGGGAATGAGGTATATAGGTTAATACCTCCCAGAATTTATATAAACCTGGATAGGGAATATTTGAAAGGAAATAGAATATATACCATGAGAAAGTCAGTATCTAGTGTCATTAGATGAATTATGACCAGAGGTGATGATGAATGCAAATATCCATTCATCAATATAAATGTCCTGTTTTATGTTTTGTTATTCCGAGTTAGAAGTCAGTGTATTTCCATATATAGTGATTATAATATAACGACAGCATTGTGGTCTTATTTGAACAAGTTTACTACTTGTTCCCCCTCCCAATTCCCTAAATAAGTTGCCACAACTCTCAGAAATATGACAATGTAAAGACAGTGTTTGTTTAAAAAAAAGATCAAACCTTTTGCATTAACCATAAAATTATTTAATTACAGAATTCTTCATTTGCAATTAGTAAGAAAGGACATCAGTAGCCACAAAATCCACTGAAATAAAAAGATCATCTGGGGAAGTTAGAGAAGAAGCCTCTTTCTATTAAACTAGTGAACTCACTAGTAGGTGAGTATTAGTAGGTGATACAATCTGTAGAAAACAAATCATTCAAAACCATATTTTAAAGAGAGCAGATTATGCATTTCTACTTATTGGTGCTCCAGCTCCCAAACAAGTGTGCAAGTTCAAAGGGAAGGATTTTATTAATTAGGCTTTGTGTTTTCTGCCTGGAATAAAGTCTGACTTATGCCAATTCTCAGGCAAATGCCCTGAGAGAGGCGCTCAGTTTGTCAGTGATCACCGCGGATCCGTGACATACCTTCTTGTTTTACAGGCCTGGGCATTTCACACAGAGAGTGGCCACCTGTGCTGGGACTCAGGGCAGTTTTATGACCTCAATACAGAGAAAGTAACACAATTTTTAAAACCTTAGTTGTTCTCTGACCTGATGGAAATGAATTCATGGCACTGGGCTGATACACTTGTCTCATAGCTAGTAACATAATTGTAATATATTCTGGAGTACAGGTGAACATTTGATGCAATAGCGTGAGGATAACTGACAATATGTGATTATTCCTAAAATCTTAAACCTTCAATCAAAAAAGAATTTGAATGGTTTTCTTTCTTCCTAATCACAAATGAAGAATTTTTTAGTTAAATAATTTTATGGTTAATACTGAATTCAATCTTTTATTTATAGCCTTCGTATTTTTTCTTATTGATCTAGAAACCATTATACTATGAAAATCTTTACTCCTATGCTTTCTATTTTGAGTGATATTCCTTTTTCCTTCATGCTTACCTATGTCAGCTCAAACACCCCTATGAAACCCACATTATAACCATTCTCTATCATGAAACGTTTCCTTTTTTCTTCGTTCCAGGTTGTTTTCATCCTTTGAACTCCTAAAGAGATATTTGTGAAAGGACTGTCCTTGCACGGTTTGCATCAGAATCACCAATATTAAAATTAAAACAAGTTTAAATTAACTCATTATAATTTTAAAACCAGGACCACCCTCCAGAACCACTGAGTCAAAATTCAACAACCATTGAATGTACTTTATTTATTTGGCCTATGCTTTAATTATATGTCTCAATTATATATATCTATTAGAATTATTAATTATATAATTAATTGATTTAATTAAATACTAACTATATTTAATTAATTCTCTCTGAAGAACTTTCTTATATTGTTATTTCTTGCATTTTTTATGTGACTGCTCTATTCCTGGGATGTATTTTTTGTGTTATTTCTTCTACAAGGTTATTATTTACGTGAGTTGTGTTATGATTTATCTGTTTATATACACATATATATTTATATATTATTTATCTTATTACTCTACTAGTGAAAGCCTCTCTGAAGTAGTGATGGGTCTAGATGAGTTTGCTCAAGCAACAAAAAGAAGGCCAATCATTCTGGAATGCAGTAAAGAGAGGGTAAATCACGTGGGGCTTTTTAAGCCCGCTTCGTGGTGCTGGAGTAACTGTGAGGAGATAGCCCATGTCCAAAGGCAAAGGAGAAGGCCCAGCAAGATGGTAGGAGGGGGAAAATCACGTTTAGAGTCAAACCCCAGATCTGCCACAGACGCTCAGAGGGCTCAAACCAACCCTGTGCACACCAGGACCCAGAGACTCCACAAAGACGGAGACAGAGCTGCTTTGTGGACGTACGGGTCAGCAATGGACTGCTGCAGGGGCAGGGGTGCTGGGGGCAGCAGACTTGGGTATGGCATAAGCCCTCTTGGAAGCGGTCACTGAATTCTGGAATGCAGTAAAGAGAGGGTAAATCACGTGGGGCTTTTTAAGCCCGCTTCGTGGTGCTGGAGTAACTGTGAGGAGATAGCCCATGTCCAAAGGCAAAGGAGAAGGCCCAGCAAGATGGTAGGAGGGGGAAAATCACGTTTAGAGTCAAACCCCAGATCTGCCACAGACGCTCAGAGGGCTCAAACCAACCCTGTGCACACCAGGACCCAGAGACTCCACAAAGACGGAGACAGAGCTGCTTTGTGGACGTACGGGTCAGCAATGGACTGCTGCAGGGGCAGGGGTGCTGGGGGCAGCAGACTTGGGTATGGCATAAGCCCTCTTGGAAGCGGTCACTGTTAACTCCACCAGAAGCTGCCAGAACTTACACAGGGCTGGGAAATAGATCCTTGGAAGGCTCAAACAGAACCTTGTGTGCACCAGGACCCAGGAGAAAGGAACAGTGACCCCACAAGTGTCCAGGAATCTCTGGCAGAGGCAAGGAGAGATAAGAAAGACTTCCTCAGTGATCAATGCAAAGAAATAGAGGAAAACAATAGAATGGGAAAGACTAGAGATCTCTTAAAGAAAATTAGA
>SJYC01131930.1:0-11564 GCA_006408675.1 Madoqua kirkii
ATGGCATCTGATCCCATCACTTCAGGACAAATAAGAGTGAAAAAGTGGAAACAGTGATGGATTTTATTTTGTTGGCTTCAAAAATCACTGTGGATAGTGATTGCAGCCATGAAATTCAAATACCCCTGCTCCTTAGAAGGAAAGCTATGGCAAACCTAGACAGCATATTAAAAAGCAGAGACATCACTTTGCCAACAAAGGTCTGTTTAGTCAAAGCTATGGTTTTCCTTCGCCATGTGATGGATGTAAGAGTTGGACCATAAAGAAGGTTGAGCACCAAAGAACTGATGCTTTCAAATTGTGATGCAGGAGAAGATCCTTGAGAGTCTCATGGACTTCAAGGAGATCAAACCAGTCAATCCTAATATTCATTGGAAGGACTGATGCTGAAGCTGAAGCTCCAATACTTTGGTCACCTGAGGCAAAGAGCTGACTCATTGCAAAAGACCCTGATGCTGGGAAAGACTGAACCCAAAAGGAGAAGGGGACAGCAAAGGATTAGAAATGATTAGATAGCTTCCCTGACTCAGTGGAAATGAATTTGAGCAAACTCCAGGAGACAGTGGTGGACAGTGAAGTCTGGCGTCCTGCAGTCCATGGGGTTGCAAAGAGTCAGACACAACAACTGAACAATAAGAAAAATAAGACACAATGGAATATTTTATGTACTAATATGCACTGTGAAGCTTTCAGAAATAAAAAAATTAAAATTTATGAAGAAATTTATATTATAGAATTTTTTAAGAAAAATATTTTCGGTTGAAGGCAGGTTAAGTGATACTTCTTTGTAAACCTCTTTTCAAGTGGATTCACCCAGGCCATGATACTCTCTTACTTTTTCCAGATAGTGATTTAAGATCTTCTGCTTTCCTTCTCTTATTTCACAAGGAAACAAATTAGTAAAATAATTTCATAGACCACCACTGACAGGTAAGAAACTTCTGAGGTAGAATTAAAACAAAGTTTCCTACCTTTTAAAGTGTCCTTCCATTTGACACTTTACATTCTCTCTTTGGTTTTTGCTTTTCTTGGAGTCTCTCAGGAATTCCCTTCTCACAAGAAACGTCATAGGCAGTGGTAATGATTTGTGAATGGAAAGAGATTTATAAGGAAATGAGTTGAGACAATGCTTTAAAAATTCATTCCTAGGATACTTTTCAAGACACAGGAACTTCCTGATAACCATCTGAGATTCAACATAGTGGCTTCTGACAAGCAATAGAACATTAGAAACATAATTAAGCTTTTAAACTTTGAGTAGGTTGCATTGTCCAATTATTTCCCCTGACATTTCAAACTCACACACCATTGAACAAACACAAATCCAAATGTTCAAAACAAATATGTGAGAGTGAATGAAGCAGATGAGACAGGGAAAATTCCTTACTCAGAGGTAAATCGAGAGCTGCTTATGAAGCCATGAGAATTCAACAGAATAGAAATTTGAAATGTCAAGTAGGCATGCCTAGAAACACAAATGAAATGATGAGACTGGAGTGTCTGTGAGGATCCTACTATGAAGTGGGATCTTAATGAAAAGTTAAAAAATGAAATGAAAATAAAAATTTAATTAACATTATAGAAAGTGTAAGAAAAATGAGGCAATTTTCTCTTTCCCCATTTGGAAGCTCTGTTTACTACACAGGAAGCTACTGTGAAGTTCTCTCTCTCTCTCTCTCTCTCTCTCTCTCTCTCTCTTTAGTTGCTAAGTTGTGTCCGACTCTTGCAACCCCATGGACTGCAGCCTGCCAGGCTCCTCTGTCCATGGGATTCTCCAGGCAAGAATACTGGAGTGGGCTGCCATTTCCTTCTCCAGCCGATCTTCCCAACCCAGGAATCAAACCCTGCTCTCCTGCATTGCAGGCAGATTCTTTACCAACTGAGCTATGAGAGATGCCCTACCCACTGTTAAATCTCTGGTTCTGATGTGTTGGCCAGAATAAACTAAGTTCTCAATGCACCTTGGGGGAGGGGGTGCAAATTAACCAACCATAGAGTGTAGTATGAAAGAAGTGGAGGGAATCATTTAATCTCTTTAAACACAGACCTAAAGCTATCATTGAGGCATCCATGTCCATGTAATGAATAATAATATGTCTTCTGCAAGTGATTTGAGGGAAAAAAATACACAGAGCAAATTCACAAAACTTGAGGAACAGGAGAGAGGGGGAGGGGATAATAGGGTTTCTAAGAGTGTTAACTTATTCCTATTTGACAGTGGGTATTCACTAGACACAACCTCATTTCTGAAAGTGATAGATTAGGAAATATAAGTTTTAACAGTATTATTTGTTATAAAAAACAAAAATATTACTTTGCCAGCAAAGGTCCATACAGTTAAAGCTATGGTTTTTCCAGTAGTCATGTATAGATGTAAGAGTTGGACCATAAAGAAAGCTGAGTGCCGAAGAGCTGATGCTTTTGATTTATGGTGTTGGAGAAGACTCTTGAGAGTCCTGTGGACAGCAAGGAAGTCAAACCAGTCAATCCTAAAAGAATTCAATCCTGAATATTCACTGGGAGGACTGATGCTGAAACTGAAGCTCCAATACTTTGGCCACCTGATGCTAAGCACCAACTCATTGAAAAAGACCCTGATGCTGGGAAAGATTGAAAGTGGTAGGAGAAGGAGACAACGGAGGACCAGATGGTTGGATGGCATCACTGACTCAGTAGATATGAGTTTGAGCAAGCTCCAGGAGCTGCTGAAGGCTAGGGAAGCCTGGTGTGCTACAGTCCACGGGGTTGCAACAAGTCAGACACAACTGAATGACTGAAAAACATTTGTTATAAAAGGTGCCACTCTTAGAATTAAAAAAGAATTATACCTTTCCCTATTTATTCAAAGCAACTAAGCATACAGAATAAATTAGAGAAACAAACTCTTCAGAGGAGGATACATAATGAAAAGATCTAGAAATTGTATGCAACAGATTGCATATTATTTAAATTGCTTAAGGCATAAGTACACTGCAGCACTATTTGCAATAGCCAGGACATGGAAGCAGCCTAGATGTCCATCAACAGATGAGTAGACAAAGAAGCTGTGATATTAATACCTATATACAATGGAATTTTACTTAGCTATAAAAAGGAATAAATGTGAGTCAGCTCTAGTGAGGTGGATGAAACTAGAACCTATTATACAGAGTGAAGTAAGTCAGAAAGAGAAAACCAAATATCACATATTAATGCATATATATGGAATCTAGAAAGATGGTGCTGATGAACCTATTTGTAGGTCAGCAATAGAGACGTAGACATGAGAACAGATTTGTGGACACAGTGGGGGAAGGGGAGGGGAAGACAAATTGAGAGAATAGCACTGAAACATATATATACATTACCATATGTAAAATAGATGGCCAGTTGGAATTTGCTGAATGACACAGGGACTGTGCCCAGTGTCCTGTGACAACCTAGAGTGATGGAGTGGGGTGGGAGGTGGAATGGAGGTTCATTAGGGAGGGGACATATGTATCCCTATGGCTGATTCATGTTGATGTATGACAGAAACCAACACAACATTGTAAAGCAATTATCCTTCAATTAAAAATAATTTTTTAATTTATTTTTAAGAGTAGTACGGATACATATACACTAACACATGTAAATAGGTAACCGATGGGAATTTGCTGTATAACTCAAGAAACTCAAACTGGGGCTTTGTAATAACCTAAAGGGGTGGGAATGGGCAGGAGGTGGGAGGGAGATTCAAGAGAGAGAGGGACATAGGTACACCTATGATTAATTCATGTTAATGTATGACAGAAATCAAACCAATATTATAAACCAATCATCAATTGAAAATGAATACATATTTTAAAAATAAAATTTTTTAAAAGACGTAAGTAAAAGGAAAGTCTTCTTTGCCTGTTTAACCTGTCTAAGACAAGTTTTCTCTGACAGTTCTCTCCTTGTTTTCATATTCTGGGGTCCAATTCTATATTGAATATTTATATTTATTTTTGTCAGCAATAAATTGACAATTTCCACTGTCCATCAAATCATTTTATACCTAGCATACGAGAGTCTAATAAAGTTAGTTGTATTTATATGATTCTCAAAGAGGAGATATCGAACAAATAAGATCCACCCAGGTGCTAAAATGTGGTAGTAAACTGTTCTGAATGATAGAATTATAATAGAAGGAAATGTGGAGCCCTTATGTCTAGGATAGTATATTCAAAAGCAGAGACATTACTTTGCCGACGAAGGTCCATCTAGTCAAGGCTATGGTTTTCCCAGTGGTGATGTATGGATGTGAGAGTTGGACTGTGAAGAAGGCTGAGCACCAAAGAATTGATGCTTTTGAACTGTGGTGCTGGAGAGACTCTTGAGAGTCCCTTGGACTGCAAGGAGATCCAACCAGTGCATTCTGAAGATCAACCCTGGGATTTCTTTGGAAGGAATGATGCTAAAGCTGAAACTCCAGTACTTTGGCTACCTCATGCGAAGAGTTGACTCATTGGAAAAGATTCTGATGCTGGAAGGGATTGGGGGCAGGAGGAGAAGGGGATGACCGAGGATGAGATGGCTGGATGGCATCACTGACTCGACGGACGTTGAGTCTGAGTGAACTCCGGGAGATGATGATGGACAGGGAGGTCTGGTGTGCTGCAATTCATGGGGTCACAAAGAGTCAGACACAACTGAGCGACTGAACTGAACTGAACTGTCTAGGGAGGCTATTTTTTGATGGCTTTGGGGGATGGAAAATATGTTACCCATCTGAGAGCACTGGTGTCAGGCCAACTTGCTGACTTCAGGATTGAACTGAAGGTTTAGTTTTAGGTAGTCTATGGACAATTTTGCCATGGGATTGTAGAGCAGAAACAAATGCAGGCTTTCCATTCAGGAGAGTTCTAAAGGCTTCCACATGAAATGGAACACAACTTAGTAATAGTAGCATAGGGTTTTAAGTCAAACTCAATGCAATTTGAATGCCAACATTGTGACTTAGAATGATTTGGAGGCAATTTTGTGTGTGTGTCTTAGTTTCCTTATCATTAACATGGGATGAGAATAATTAGGGCTTCCCTGGTGGCTCAGTGGTAAAGAATCCACCTGCCAATGCAAGAGATGAGAGTTCAGTCCTTGGGTTGGGAAACTCCCCTGGAGAAAGAAATGGCAAACCATTCTAGTATTCTTGCCTGGGAAATCCCATGGACAGATGAGCCTGGCGGGCTACAGTGCATGGGGTCACAAAAGAGTCAAACAAGACTTAGCAACTAAACAACAAATAATAACCTCCTCAGAAAGTTGTGTCAAGGACTAAGTGGGAAAATGCAAGTGCCTAGTTTATAATAAATCTTCAATAAGTATTAAATTTAAATTTTTACTCAATAACTTTGACGTTCTATAAATTAGTGGAATATAGAATTTATTTTCTCTTCACAAGATCTTCCAGGATTTCTGGGAGATGATATATAAAATATAAACATCAGGAATTCATTCTTCAATTCAACAAACTTTTTTGAGCACCTAATACTTGCCAGGCACTCTCCTAAGCTTTGGGGATATTGCAGTGATAATCTACAGACAGAATCCCTGCCTGCTTGAACCTTGTAGATATCGGGTAGAGGTCAGGGAGGAGACAGACAGTATAAAAGTGTACAAGTAAATTTTCCTTTCTGGTAATTATAAATGCTATAACTACAAAATTTTAGAAAAATGAGAGAGACTGGTATTAAGGATAAGAAAGACTATTTAAATGAGGTCAAGATGTGAGTCTCTAAAGGACATTTGATGAGAGATCTGAACAAAGTGAGGGATCAAATTATATAAAGGTCTATGAGGGAAGAGAATTCCATTCAGGAGCAATATTTAATTTAAGGTTTCCAAAGTAAGAATAAGCTGGAGATACCAACAGAACAGTAAGAAATCTGTGGAAGCAAGTGCATGCTTTCTAATTATTAAGACTTCATGCAATTTAGAGTTTCACACAATTTAGTTTCTATTTAGAATTATTGAGAAAGAAACGCTAAATTTCATGAAATAAATATTTGTGGAATCATAATCTAAAACTTGCCTGCACACACCATTTATTAGTTCAACATAAGCTTTTATTAATTCACTGCTATACTGTATCTTGAAATATGTTTGAAAAATATCTGGCATTGCTTTGTCTTCATAAAGCCTATAGCCTAGTTTTCCATTTTCTGCATCATTAACGTATACAGTTTATTTGTGTGTGACTTAGATCTAACAAAATCTATGAGCATAGTGTGGGATGGAGCTTTACAGTAGCTGATAGAAAAGTAAGCAAACTGCAGACTGAAGTGCAATGTCCTCTGAGGTCATATCCTTATACTGAGAGTTCTGTGGAGGTCTAAGAGATAATCAAGGTTTTCAGGTCTCAAGTTTGTAAGACAAGTCTCTGAGTCAACTTTGAACATTTTACATAAAAAATATTATCAGAAAATACAATTTAGTAGGTAATATAAAAATCATGGCTGAACAAGAACTTAACGATAGCCTTCTCTGGTTGCTATACCTTTATGTTTAGTTTTATAGAGTATTTTAAATATTTTTATGTGTTTTGTGTATAGTTGAGAACTGAATGAACAAGATTTAGAGAAAAAGAGAAATCAAGATTATTGAAAAGGCATAATCAAAAAGAAAAATTTAGTACTATGGTTAGCATAATTGAATAATAATTATATGATACTCATTTTATATGATACTTTAATACCTTTGTGCTTTAAGATAAAGTCAATGCAACCAAAAATACAGGAGGATAGTAAAAACATACTTAAAGCCAGAAATCCTGGCAGCTATAAAGTCTTAAAGAAACAATTTTATAGAGACTGACAGATCTATAGGGGTAGATCCAAGAATCCTTAATAGAGGTGATCATTCATTCAACAAACATTTATTGAGTAAGCCAGACAGTAGATGAAAACCTAATATATGTACCACCCTCTGTATAACACATCTACATATATCATTTTCTCTAATATTTGTTACAGTCTCGTGAAGTGTGTATTCTTAAGGGGAATACAGAATTGAAAGGGGATACTGTAAATGAGCTAGTTCATAGTAGAAATGCTGGACTAGAAACCCAGGGTTATTTGACAATCTATTTCTTGATCTTTCCAGTATACCGTGCTAACCTTCCTGTTCATCTGTACAAAGTTGAAACAAGGGCATTCTTCTTCCTATAACTTTAATTTTCTTCAAGAGTCCTTTTCTAACATAAATTTATTTATTTTAATTGGAGGCTGATTACTTTACAATATTGTATTGGTCTTTTTTTTATCACACAGGAAATGAAAAGACTGAGTATCTTATAAGATGCCACTAGTACCCAGTGGGAAGTGGTGTGCATGAGACTGAAGAGAAAGGAGGAGAGGGAAAACTAATTTGAATGAAGAAGTTGCAGAATAACAGTAAGAGAGTGAAAGAGAAGAGAGGAAAAGTGGTAACAGGGCAGCAAGAGACACAGGCACACTCCAGAGAAACTTCTTTTTCTTTCCACCTAACTTTGGTTCTTACTATATTAGTTTCTAAATAAAAGCAAGATGATTACAGACATTTCTTAACTTACACTCAATATCCATTTCCCCTAAATTTTACGTCTTCATCAATCCATTCTCATAGCTTCAGTTATCTGCCCTCAGTGCAGGAGACCAGGGTTCAATCCTTGGGTCAAGAGGATCCCCTGAAGAAGGGAATGGCAACCCACTCCAGGATTCTTGCCTGGAGAATTTCATGGATAGAGGAGCCTGGCTACAGTCCATAGAGCTGCAAAGAGTCGGACATGACTGAGCAACTAAAGCTAAGCTTCAGTTAGCACATCTAAGTTGCTAACTCCATAAGTTTTATATCCAGACCCAACTGTTCTCAAAAGAATACCATATTTCCAGATGCCTATAGAAAAAAAATCAACTTGGAAAATGCCACAAGTGCCTTAAATTCAACCTGTCCAGAATTACAATGATTATTTTTTTAATTTTTATTTTATATTGAAGTATAGAACCAAATGTATAAACTCTGGAAAAACATCTTACGGTTTTTCTCCCTGCCTCTCCCTATATCCTTCATCTCTCGAAGACTAAGAGAGCTATCTTTCTACCCAGGAATGGCAAATTCAACCTGTGCAACCCATCATCTCCCTCATCTCTATCCAGTCACTGGTATCTGTCCTTGTTCTTGCTCAGTCACTAAGTCATGTACGACCCTTTGAAACCTCACGGACTGTAGCCTGCCAGGTTCCTCTGTCCATAGGATTATTCCAGGCAAGAATACTGGAGTGGGTAGCCATTTCCTTCTCCAACGGATCTTCTTGGACCAGAGATCAAACCCAGGTCTCCTACACTGCAGGAGGATTCTTTACTGAGCCATCATGGAAGGATCTGCCCTTGTACTTTACTAATAATTCATGAATCTATCCTCACGGTCTTGGTAAATTCATCATTCTTTCCTGAAGTGCCAGCAGAGCCTCCTGCTTTTTCCTTTTGAGTCTTCCCTTTCCATTCCAGTCTGTACACAGTCAGTAGAGGCAACTGTCTAAAATATAAATTTAATCATGTAGTTTTCTAGAAAAATATTTGTATAGTATCCCGCACTATCTGAAAGATCAAGTCCACAGTCGTTCCACGGCTTTCAGTGCTCTCAGTGAACTCCATTCAACCTTTCTCACCATCCTCAGGTCCTGACACTCTTCAGCTCAGTTCAGTTCAGTTCAGTTCAGTCGCTCAGTCCTGTCCCACTCTGTGACCCCATGAATCCCAGCACGCCAGGCCTCCCTGTCCATCACCAACTCCCAGAGTTCACTCAAACTCACTTCCATCGAGTCAGTGATGCCATCCAGCCATCTCATCCTCTGTCGTCCCCTTTTCCTCCTGCCTCCAATCCCTCCCAGCATCAGTTTTTTCCAATGAGTCAACTCTTCACACGAGGTGGCCAAAGTACTGGAGTTTCAGCTTTAGCATTATTCCTTCCAAAGAACACCCAGGACTGGTCTCCTTTAGAATGGACTGGTTGGACACTCTTAGCCAAACCAAATGTACACTTTTTGGCTCAATTTTTTTTTCTTTCCAATTCAGGCACTTATCATGGCCTGAATTGTCTTAGGTACGTGTCTGTTGGTTTCCATCAGAAGGTAAGCTTTCTAAAGTCAAGAATTCCTTTCACTTTGTTAACCGCAGAGTCTGTCATGCCTAGAACAGTGCCTGAATCATAACAGGTACTGATTGACTGACTGACCCAGAAGTTTTGAGACAATTGCCTCTGAAGCCCAAATCCATGTTCTCTATTATATATTATTATATATACTAGATTGACAATCACTTTCTAACTTTTCGTCTTAACTTTCACTCTAAGTAGTAAAATTTTTAAGCTAATATAGTGAGGAAATGTACAGGTTTGGGTGGGGCTTTCCCCAGTGGCTCAGCAGTAAAGAATCTGTCTGCAATGCAGGAGACACAAGGGACTTGGGTTTGATCCCTGGGTTGGGAAGATCCCCTGGAGGAAGGCAGGGCAACCCACTCCAGTATTTTTGCCTGGAGAATCCCACGGACAGAGGAGCCTGGTGGGCTACAGTCCATGGGGTCGCAAAGAGTCAGACACTACTGAAGCGCCAGAGTACAGCACGTAACACAGGTTTGGGCATCAGGGAGACTGAGGTTTGAGTTCTGGCTCCACACTAACTCATTTTCCTCATTTAGAAAATGAGGAAATATTTCTTTCTTTACATAGTTATTTCAGATCGTGTGTACGATTTAGGTATATGATTTATACTGTAAATACACCCTCCCTTCCTTCTTTCCCCCTCCCACCCTTTCTTCTTTCTTCCTCCTCTTCTTGCTTTGGCAGGGAACCTGTTTTGCAAGATAAAACCTCGACTGTGACACAGAGGAAGGAAGGGTGACATTTTCACATATTGAACTATCCCTCTTACAGCCGAAAAATCAAATGTCTGATTTGGACAGCCATGTGATTGTCCAGCTTATGCTTAAATAACTCTAGCAGGAAAAATTCTACCTCTTGTTTCTGTCTAGCCACCAGAAAACATAAATTCCATATCACAACCACATGAAATTGTAACATCAGCTAATATTAAAGATAGTTTGTATAGTATAATAAATTAATTAAATCATCTTGGTAAGTCTATTTGAATTGAACCTTCAAAGTCAAGTTTCCTGCAATTTCTTTATCAAGGCCTCTAAAGTTGTATTTTTATGGATATTTTAAAAATAAATTCCTATAACATCAAACCTATAAAAGGTTCATCACAGACCAAATACCTCTCTAACCTTTTAAGCTCTCACAGTAAAAACTGTCTTTTTTATTTATCTAAGTTTGGGAAAGATACAAATGTAATCATAACCCCCAAGGCAAAATTTTATGGCAGTTTTCAGAACTCTTCACTATAAAAACTACTCAGGCCTACAAACATAAAAGTTTCCAATAAAATTTGTTTTAGATACTCGCAATAAAACATTCTTTGCTTGCCTCTTAGCTCCAAATTTTGGAACCACAGCTGTCCAAACGCTGACGATATATTCCACCTTCCCCAGCCTCACATTCTTCAAACTTTTAATCTCCTTCCATTGAAAAACACTATTATTTTAAAATATCATTAATATTTCATATTTAGGAAATGTGTGTTAATAAGAATGAAAGAAACAATGGGTCATATTAAAGAAGTCACAAAGAGCATTACATACAAAGAGCAATACATACCTGCAATACTAAAGCACCTTAAGCAACTATATTTTCCATTAAAAATAATGTCCTTGGGTTTTCACCTAAAAAATCACTTTGCTGTTTAACCTGGAACATATTTCATAATGAAAATATACATAATAAGGGAGAAACATGGACCTATGCGCACAGAAGTGATTCGTATTGGAAAGTTTTCTGAGAGTGCGTGTATGTTCTAGTAGCGGCATTTGGAAAGCTGATTTCCCTTCCACTTCTGGTCCTCCCAGTACCACAGGGAGATGCTGCCAACGGCTTCAGTGCTCAGGAAGCACACAGAAGCATCCTGGTTCTGGGCTTGAACAGTTTTACCAAAGTGTTCCTTTCAGGCCTCTGACCTTGAAATCAATCCATTCCATCCATTGCTCTGATCTGTTTCTCTGAGGCATCACACAAAATAATACAAACCAGGCTCCTTCCTTTGATATCAGCATATAGTTTACCATGCAGAAGGGAGTCAGTGGTCTGGGCTCTGTTCTCAGCTAGTACCTTACATGCATGCTCCTCTGCCTTAGGGAGGGAGTGTGAGTGGAAACGTGTGCAAAGGCTTAGGCATCAGATCAATTTAAGTTTGAACTTCAGCAATGCCACTTTCTATCTCTATCAGTCTGGCAAGTTAAGAAACTTCCTCATCTGTAAAACTAAAGCAAATTTCCTCCTGTTTGTTCATTCCTGGCTCCTGGTCCCATTGCTGATCTCCCTACAAACTCCTTCAATTTTGTATGCAGTTTCTCTTAAAGTGCAGTAAAATTCCCTACAATCCAACCTTCAACTTGCAAAATTTGAAGATGCAGACATGCATGCTAGCCCCTGTATGCCAGCTATTGTACTGTTGCTATTGTTGTTCAGTAGCTCCA
>SJYC01131931.1:0-16104 GCA_006408675.1 Madoqua kirkii
CAAGATAAAACCTCGACTGTGACACAGAGGAAGGAAGGGTGACATTTTCACATATTGAACTATCCCTCTTACAGCCGAAAAATCAAATGTCTGATTTGGACAGCCATGTGATTGTCCAGCTTATGCTTAAATAACTCTAGCAGGAAAAATTCTACCTCTTGTTTCTGTCTAGCCACCAGAAAACATAAATTCCATATCACAACCACATGAAATTGTAACATCAGCTAATATTAAAGATAGTTTGCATAGTATAATAAATTAATTAAATCATCTTGGTAAGTCTATTTGAATTGAACCTTCAAAGTCAAGTTTCCTGCAATTTCTTTATCAAGGCCTCTAAAGTTGTATTTTTATGGATATTTTAAAAATAAATTCCTATAACATCAAACCTATAAAAGGTTCATCACAGACCAAATACCTCTCTAACCTTTTAAGCTCTCACAGTAAAAACTGTCTTTTTTATTTATCTAAGTTTGGGAAAGATACAAATGTAATCATAACCCCCAAGGCAAAATTTTATGGCAGTTTTCAGAACTCTTCACTATAAAAACTACTCAGGCCTACAAACATAAAAGTTTCCAATAAAATTTGTTTTAGATACTCGCAATAAAACATTCTTTGCTTGCCTCTTAGCTCCAAATTTTGGAACCACAGCTGTCCAAACGCTGACGATATATTCCACCTTCCCCAGCCTCACATTCTTCAAACTTTTAATCTCCTTCCATTGAAAAACACTATTATTTTAAAATATCATTAATATTTCATATTTAGGAAATGTGTGTTAATAAGAATGAAAGAAACAATGGGTCATATTAAAGAAGTCACAAAGAGCATTACATACAAAGAGCAATACATACCTGCAATACTAAAGCACCTTAAGCAACTATATTTTCCATTAAAAATAATGTCCTTGGGTTTTCACCTAAAAAATCACTTTGCTGTTTAACCTGGAACATATTTCATAATGAAAATATACATAATAAGGGAGAAACATGGACCTATGCGCACAGAAGTGATTCGTATTGGAAAGTTTTCTGAGAGTGCGTGTATGTTCTAGTAGCGGCATTTGGAAAGCTGATTTCCCTTCCACTTCTGGTCCTCCCAGTACCACAGGGAGATGCTGCCAACGGCTTCAGTGCTCAGGAAGCACACAGAAGCATCCTGGTTCTGGGCTTGAACAGTTTTACCAAAGTGTTCCTTTCAGGCCTCTGACCTTGAAATCAATCCATTCCATCCATTGCTCTGATCTGTTTCTCTGAGGCATCACACAAAATAATACAAACCAGGCTCCTTCCTTTGATATCAGCATATAGTTTACCATGCAGAAGGGAGTCAGTGGTCTGGGCTCTGTTCTCAGCTAGTACCTTACATGCATGCTCCTCTGCCTTAGGGAGGGAGTGTGAGTGGAAACGTGTGCAAAGGCTTAGGCATCAGATCAATTTAAGTTTGAACTTCAGCAATGCCACTTTCTATCTCTATCAGTCTGGCAAGTTAAGAAACTTCCTCATCTGTAAAACTAAAGCAAATTTCCTCCTGTTTGTTCATTCCTGGCTCCTGGTCCCATTGCTGATCTCCCTACAAACTCCTTCAATTTTGTATGCAGTTTCTCTTAAAGTGCAGTAAAATTCCCTACAATCCAACCTTCAACTTGCAAAATTTGAAGATGCAGACATGCATGCTAGCCCCTGTATGCCAGCTATTGTACTGTTGCTATTGTTGTTCAGTAGCTCCGCCATGTCCAACTCTTTGCAACCCCATGACTGTAGCACGACAGGCTTCCAAGTCCTTTAATATCTGCCAGAATTTGCTCAAACTCATGTCCATTGAGTCAGTGATGCCATCCAACTATCTCATCCTCTGTCGTCCCCTTTTCCTCCTGCTTTCAATCTTTCCCTGCATCAAGGGTCTTTTCCAATGAGTTTTCTTTGCAAAAGGTGGCCAAATTATCGGAGCTTCAGTTTCAGCATCAGACCTTCCAATGAATATTCAGGGTTCAAGGTACTATACTTTAAGATTAAAATGTTTATTTTTTATGTTTTTTTTAATGTATTATCTGTGTGAAAGTGTTATATGTATTAAAAGGAAGTGTTAGTATCTCAGTTGTGTCTGGCTCTTTGTAACCCTATGGACTGTAGTGCATCAGGCTCCTCTATCTATGGAATTAATTCTCCAAGCAACAATACTGGAGTGGGTAGCCATTCCCTTCTCCAGGGGATCTTCCTGACCCAGAGATCAAACCCAGGTCTCCTGCATTGTAGGAAGACGCTTTACCATCTGAGCCACCGGAGAAGCCCAATTATATACACTATGTATGTATATCTCTGAGAAAAGTATCATAAAACTATTATAGTAGTACAGTACAATATAATGATTGTGTTAGGTGGGAACCTAGGCTAACTTTGTTGGACTTACAAATATAGGAAGACGCTTTACCATCTGAGCCACCGGAGAAGCCCAATTATATACACTATGTATGTATATCTCTGAGAAAAGTATCATAAAACTATTATAGTAGTACAGTACAATATAATGATTGTGTTAGGTGGGAACCTAGGCTAACTTTGTTGGACTTACAAATGTGTTCTGTGAATGGAACTCCTTCAAATGTATGAGACTTACATTCATTGTAATTCAGGTTCCAAATAGGAAAAGAAGTACGTCAAGGCTGTATATTGTCACCCTGCTTATTTAACTTATATGCAGAGTACATCATGAGAAACGCTGGGCTGGAGGAAGCACAAGCTGGAATCAAGTTTGTTGGGAGAAATATCAATAACCTCAGAAATGCAGATGACACCACGCTTATGGCTGAAAATGAAGAAAAACTAAAGATCCTCTTGATGAAAGTGAAAGAAGAGTGAAAAAGTTGGCTTAAAGCTCAACATTCAGAAAACTAAGATCATGGCATCCAGTCCCATCACTTCATGACAAATAGATGGAGAAACAGTGGAAACAGTGGCTGACTTTATTTTTCTGGACTCCAAAATCACTGCAGATGGTGATTGCAGCCATGAAATTAAGACGCTTACTCCTTGGAAAAAAAGTTATGACCAACCGAGACAGCATATTACAAAGCAGAGACATTACTTTAAAGGTCCATCTAGTCAAGGCTATGGTTTTTCCAGTAATCATGTATGGATGTGAGAGTTAGACTATAAAGAGAGCTAAGTGCCAAAGAATTGATGCTTTTGAACTGTGGTGTTGGAGAAGAATCTTGAGAGTCCCTTGGACTGCAGGGAGATCCAACCATTTCATCCTAAAGGAGATCAGTGCTGGGTGTTCATTGGAAGCACTGATGTTGAAACTGAAACTCCAATACTTTGGCCACCTCATGTGAAGAGCTGACTCATTGGAAAAGACCCTGATGCTGGGAACAATTGAGGGCAGGAGGAGAAGGGGACAACAGAGGATAAGATGGTTGGATGGCATCATCGACACTGTGGACATGGGTTTGGGTGGACTCTGGGAGTTGGTAATGGACAAGGAGGCCTGGCGTGCTGCAGTTCATGGGATCGCAAAGAGCCAGATATGACTGAGCAACTGAACTGAACTGAATTCAGTCTATACAGAAACAAACTGAGACAAGAGCTGTGTACTCTCTGTGGTCTGGGAGAGGCTTGTCAGAGAATCAGGGAAGCAGGACAGGGAGAGAGAAGAAGTCAAGGAAGAGTCTATTTTCAGACACAGATTTGGCCTCACCTGTCCTCTCAGAGGAGCTCTGCAGCTGAGATTACACCTGCAAATTTGTTCCCCATGGAGGCTGGCCAGATAAAATGTGATACCCAATTAAATTTGAATTTGAAATACACAATGAATTCCTTTTGTGCTCTGCTTAGTCTTTCCATCCTGTGTGACTCTTTGCAACTCCTTTGACTGTAGCCCACCAGGCTCATCCGTCTGTGAGTATTTTCCAGACAAGAATACTAGAGTGGGTAGCCTATCCCTTCTCCAGGCGATCTTCCCAACCCAGAAATTGAATGGTAGTCTCCTGCATTTTAGGTGGATTCATTATACCAGCTGAGCTACCAGGGAAGCCCAAATTCTTTTTAGTATGTCTCAAATATTCCATGAAACATGCTTATACTAAAAAACAATCATTTGTTGTTTACTTGAAGTTCAAGTTTAATTGGCTATCCTGAATTTTTGTTAGTTTGTATGGGAATTCTGTGAAAGTCAGGTTGCTGGGCTTTGATCCTAAGGGCTGTGAGTTGGTGGCATGGAGATAGGGAGGTGGCAGCAGGAGCTCAAATAATCCATACAAGGGTTGGAAGAGGATTTGAATGAGATCCCAGCAAAAGTGTCTGCTAGCATCCTCCAGTGTTTTTGCCTGGAAAATCCCATGGACAGAGGAGCCTGGCAGGTCACAGTGCATGGGGTCGCAAGCGCTGGACATGACTTAGCGACTAAAACACCACCACCAGCATCCTGTACTGTGTCGTGTTCTTCACACAATGCTTTTCCTCTTCCTTCCACTATGGAAAAGAGATCTCAAAATGGAGCCTGATTTTTCTCTGCAACAAAATTAACTTTCTACGGTTCTTCAATGTAGCTTCTAGATCACGCATTAATTTTGAATGAGATCCCAGCAAAAGTGTCTGCTAGCATCCTCCAGTGTTTTTGCCTGGAAAATCCCATGGACAGAGGAGCCTGGCAGGTCACAGTGCATGGGGTCGCAAGCGCTGGACATGACTTAGCGACTAAAACACCACCACCAGCATCCTGTACTGTGTCGTGTTCTTCACACAATGCTTTTCCTCTTCCTTCCACTATGGAAAAGAGATCTCAAAATGGAGCCTGATTTTTCTCTGCAACAAAATTAACTTTCTACGGTTCTTCAATGTAGCTTCTAGATCACGCATTAATTGCTCTGACTCCCCAAGGATAAGTCCCTCTTTGAGCTCCGGCTCTCTGGCTGTTGCCTTTTTCTCCTGTAGTTTTGCCTACATCCAGGAGATCCTTGACCCTGATAACCGTGCTGTCTAGGTCCCAGGTTTCCTCCAGCCCCAAATGCTACTGCCATCTTGGCCAATGCGTTGCCAAATAAATAGTCTCAAATTTCTGTTACTCATTCTTTATGTTCACAGCACATTCTCTTGATTCTTCCTGGTTTAATCATTACTGGGACTTCCTTCGCCTCTGAAAACTTAATTATCCCACTTTGAAAATACTATCATTTATTCAGTTTTCACTCCATTACTATTGCATTGGTCCCTTAGACTTAATGAAGACACTCTCCTCATTAATCAATCCTTCCAGAGTTTACTTTCTTCTCTCATCAGCAACAAATTTCAGCCTTTTATCAATATTTATAAACATTCCAACAGCCTCATCCTCTATTTATTCTGCTATACTCATTCTAAGACCCCCTCAACCCATCTCAATGCATAAGCCTCCCTTCTCCATTCCTGTGAAATTTGATTAAAAGATTATCATTGTGAAATGAAAAATTTCCTGCCATATTAATCAACAAGAAATGTCATAACCATCAGTGATTTCTGGCTTCCAAATGTGAATGAGGGCTCCAAAAACTGATCCAGCAGATGCTGCCACCTCCACAAAGTGATTGCTGAGGAGCTGAGGGAATGCAAGAAGCAGGGTAAATGAGGAAACAGGGTTGGCCCCAGATAACTGAGGGGCTATGAAAGGAATGAATTCAGTGAGCCCAGAGGCTAAAGCTATGACCAACCTAGACAGCATATTAAAAAGCAGAGACATTACTTTGCCAACAAAGGTCCATCTAGTCAAGGCTATGGTTTTTCCAGTAGTCATGTATGGATATAAGAACTGGACTATAAAGGAAGTTGAGTGCCAAAGAATTGATGCTTTGAATTGTGGTGTTGGAGAAGATGTTTGAATCCCTTGGACTGCAAGGAGATCCAACCAATCCATCCGAAAGGAAATCAGTCCTGAATATTCATTGGAAAGACTGATGTTGAAACTGAAACTCCAATACTTTGGCCACTTCATGCGAAGAGTTGACTCATTTGAAAAGACCCTGATGCTGGGAAAGATTGAAGGAGGAAGGAGAAGGGGATGAAAGAAGATGAGATGGTTGGATGGCATCACCGACTCAATGGACATGAGTTTGAGTAACCTCCAGGAGTTGGTGATGGACAGGGAGGCCTGGCATGCTGCAGTCCATGGTGTCGCAAAGAGTTGTACATAACTGAGCAACCTAACTGAACTCAACTGAACTGAGAGGCTTGCATCTTCCCATACATAGAATAGTATGCTAAATTCCTTGACTTGACACCTGATCTTGATGTTCAAACTGCCTGCTCTCTTTGCTGCAAACTTCTATTTAGCCTGACTTCCCTGCTGCCTCCTTGGAGCAGTTTTCTCAGAGCTGCTGATACGCTGTCTCCCGGGGGCTCCAAGTCCTAAACTTTCCCATCAAATCAAATGAATCTCTACTTTCAGGTTTTTGTCGACTATATTTTTTTAATCAATATCATGATAAGGACTTTCTCGGCAGTCCAGTGGTTAAGACTTCGCCTTCCAAGGCAGGAGGTGAGAGCTTGATTCCTGGTCAGAGAGCTGAGATCCCACATGCCTTTTGGCTAAAAAAAATCAAAACATAAAACAGAAACAATATTGTAATAAATTCAGTGAAAACTTTAAAAATGGTCCACATCAAGAAAGTCTCTGAAAAAAAAAATGATTACTTTGATGTCTTGTATACAATATTGGAACAACAAAATTTTCACTTATAATTATAGGAGCAAATTTAAATCATACTGAAATTAGCTGCATTATATATTGCTATAACATATCCCCAGTGGAGAGAGTTTTAAATGCAAAGACACTGATACATGGCAATTTTTCTTTAGGGATCATTAGGCATTTAATATGAAGAATATTAGCTTGGGTAGAGTAGAAGCTTGAATCTATGCATTTAGTAATTTATCACACAACAGTAAAAATTGGAAGCAACATTCTTTTAAGTGCTGAATTCGTGTTAATATTTATACATTGAAAATAGACACAAGGAAAAGATATCCTTTTTCAAAGGAAAAATTCAAAATAAGCTTAATATTAACCTTTATTTCCCATAATCTTTTATTACACTTACTTATTTTGTGGTGGAAAAGAAGAGGCCAGAAGTAAAATGAAACACAACAGCAATTATCCTATGCACAGACATACATTAAACACAAAAGTGAAAAAAAAAGCAATTATCACGTGTGCATTTACATTAAAACAGAAATGAAATATTTACAAAGTTGAGGAGTTTTTTCTTGGAATTGAAAGTAACTTCAGGAACAATTTAAAAACTCTAAACCATTTTAAGTTCAACATTGTACAACTAAATATAACTCTAAGTTCATTTCAAAACAAATTGTTTACAGCAGCTTCTTAATTCATTATAATTACCACAACCATTCAAATCCAACACAACTAAAAGCTGGAAACTACGTCGAGTTCCTCCTACTCTAAATAATGAAATCGAAGGAAAAGTTAATTATATTTTAAACCTACTTTTTCTTCCTTGTCTCATTTCATTTTGAAGTCATCTAATATTCATGAAGGTGTGCAAAGATTAATTTTCATTTTTATATACTTGTTTCAGACATACTTAAACTGAACGAGTTTGATTACTATACAAAATATAAGCTGATAAATCATAATCCTTCTCCATTTAGTAGAATTGGATTTTACCAGTCTGTTACCATAAATTATATTTGCTGGACTACCCTGGAGCTTCAGATGGTAAAGCGTCTTCCTGCAATGTGAGAGACCCGGATTTGATCCCTGGGTGGGGAAGATCCCCTGGAGAAGGAAATGGCAATCCACTCCAGTACTCTTGCCTGGAAAATTCCATGGACAGAGGAGCCTTGTAGGCTACAGTCCATGGGGTTGCAAAGAGTCGGACACAATTGAACGACTTCACTTCACTTGACTTCAGGAATCTCAAATAAGTTAGATTCTTTCAGCGTGGCTCCCTGTGTCCTAGTACAAGTTGTTGTGTGCAGGGAGACTGTGTGATATAATTAGGAAGAGGGCCCAAGGAATGAGTTCTAGATGAATAGCAACTAGTTCGGGTTTTTTTGGTTTAAAAGTGAAACTAATATTTCAGGAGATTCAAGAATCAGAGGTCCCCAGCCTTTGGAATCCAACGACTGGTGGTCTAAGGTGAAACTGAAGTAATGAGTCCCTTTGCTGTCCATCTCAAACCATCAAAACATTATTAGTTGGCTGTGACACCCCACTGCAGTACTGTTGCCTGGAGAATCCCATGGACTGAGGAGGCTGGAAGGCTGCAGTCCATGAGGTTGCAAAGAGCCAGGCACAACTGAGCAACTTCACTTTCACTTTTCACTTTCATGCATTGGAGAAGGAAATGGCAACCCACTCCAGTGTTCTTGCCTGGAGAATCCCAGGGACGGGGGAGCTTGGAGGGCTGCCATCTATGGGGTCACACAGAGTTGGACGTGACTGAGGCGACTTAGCAGCAGCATACTCCAAAATAAAATAAAAAGTTTAAAAAAATATTAAAAAAATTTTAAAGGAAGCCAGTCAATAAAATAGTGAAACATGGACATGGAACTCTGAATTTTGGTTATGCAAGAAAGAAACAAACTCCTCTCTAAAAAGCAAACTGATTTATCAAGTGAGAAATCCTTTGCAATAATTTGTCTACTTCATAAATATTATGATTTTGAGGGATAAAAAATTAAATGAATAAATAATTCATAGCATATTAGGTCTGAAAGAAAATATTATTATAACTTAAATAGATATTTTGTCTATATTTGTTTTGATTTTTTAACACTTTCATTTACTTTATCTAAGAAATTTATCCTCAGCTTTGGATTCGATGTCTGAGGAATAAAATTGGTTACTTATTTTTTTTAATTAGAAATAAAAATATTTAAGTCTCCATTTGGTTTTGGGTGATGTTGGCTCAGTTGAATTTCTACCATTTAAGTTTTGCATTCATTCACTCATTCATTCATTTAACAAATATGGATAGAATATCTACCATATGCCAGGCATTCCACTGAGTACTAAAAAGAATGGAACTATGGCAAAGATAAAAGTTGTCATAGCTCCCTGGAAACTCACATGTGATGAGTATGATGACCTAACCAACATGAACCGTATGTGGCTGAGGAGCTTTCTGTATCTAAGAGTCAGGGAAGACTTCTGTGACCCACTGACCTTTCAGATGGGACATATTTTATGCGTCCAGGAGGGCAGTGAGGAAGGGGAGAGAGAATCCAAAAGGTAAGATAACACCTTCTTCTTGAAAGGATTAGCTCTGTGTTTATATTTCACTTTTACTAGTTATTTTATTAGTTTTAGTACATTTTAGTAGCAATTTTCAAATAACTACTTTCACATTTGATCAAAATAAACTGTGATATTTTTTAAAAACATGAGGGAAAGGTGAGATTTGGTGTTCGATATAGTTCTTTTGCTGTTTGAAGGGCTCCTTCCTAGGGGCTTGACTTGGAAACAGATGGTGCATAGTAGTGACTTAATGAGGTAAGTGTTTCTCCTCATTAGTATCTGTGAGTGGGTCTTCTATTAGTAAAGTATTTACTAAAGAATAAAATCAATTGCTTGTGTACTAGTGTTCCCTAAGTTAATGACACTTTATATTCCTGATCTCTAATATTAGAATTTATGATCTGGGATATGGTAATGCCTTCAATCTAGTCAGTACTTTTTCTTTATATGGTTTATCTTAAAGAGGACTACTGTGTAACTGCTTTTGTGCTTTCCCATTTGTTTTCTTGTATAAAAGAAAAAAGACAGAATATTAACAAGCCAGCTGTTAGCACTTCTTTGATATTTCCCTGTAGTCTGCTCCATTAGAGGGGGCTAAGTTCTTAATATCAGTTGGATTTGTTAATCATTGGTAAACAGTGCTCTAAGAGTATTGGTTAATGGGTTCGTTTTGTGCACTTATTTTTACCATGGAAAATTTGGATGTTCTCTTGTCTTTAAAAGGTTTGTTTAAAAAAATCACTAAAAGCATAATCCAGATTTCCAAGCCTTCCACAAAATTAAACAAAATGATGTCTTCTTTTATTTGCATAACTAAAGAATGTATAATTTTCAGTTTTTATTTCAAAAATTTATTTCAGATGGTCTTAGATCACTCTCTATACCTAACAGCATGGAGAAAATAATAGGAAAAGCTATTGCATCTGTACATGAACACTATTCATTTATTCAGGGATTACTTTATACCAAGTTTTTGTTAGGCTTTGCAGAAATGAAAGAAATGATAACGATGGGGAAAATTTCACCCTAGAGACTCCTAAGTAGTTAGTTGATCCTTTCAAATAAAGTTCAAGGGTATTTGGTATGGCATTTGCTATTTTATAGGAGACAAAGCAAAGCTCTAGCAAATTATGCCATAGACAGCCAATAAATGCCTAATTCCCATCTCCTTAGTGGGAACCCAACTCTGGGATAGATCAATTTATGTCTTTACATCCCCATCACAAGAGATATCCATGGGGAAACCAAGAGACATAGATCTAGATGTTTAGCCCTAAGGCAGAGACTTGATAAGAATAACTTATTCAGCCAGGAGTTTTTAAAAAGAAAAATGTTCTCTTTTCAGTGAGCTTCATCCAGAAAACATTTCTTCCGTGAACCCTCTGCTATCAGGTGTGGTGGCATCTTCTGTGTGGCTTTAAGATCAGACACTTAGGAGAGTCCCCCTCTTTCATGAGGCAATCTTCATGAAGTATGTGACAGCTGGAAACGCAGACAGAGCTGAAGATAAGGAGGGAACTTAAGCCTGGCATCCTTCAGGTTCCCAATTTACCTGGGATGAGATCAAATTTTATTCATACTTCTCACTGAGGCAGAAACATAAATCACATGCAGACTGCTTCACAATTTGCTTAGCTGATGACCGTTTTCCCAGAATTGACTCCTAAAAGCCCACTCCATCAGTCTCAAGAACATCTTAAAGAAATTGACCACTTCCTTGATTGGAAGATTTACAAGGCAGTAGATTTCCCTCCACCTCCCCGTACATATAGGTCCATAGAGGACAACAAACTGAAATGATCCTTCTTCCCTGAAGCCAGTATGGAGGCAACGCAAAGTGCAGGCTAATCCCCTGAGTCCTAAATGGCCTTCAACAGACCTGTCCTAATGAAGCAAAGTTAAAAATCAGTAATAAATTAATGAGAATGTGCCTCGTAGTGGCAATCATCCATCCATTCCCTCTTAGAGCACCTCTTAATTATTTTTACTAATGACAAAGTTTGGGGGTCACTGATTTCAGAAAAGAAGAAAACTTTTCGGCTCTCAAGGCTGTAATGTGCAGCCTCTACATTCTGTGTATTTAGAATAATCACTATTTATTACTAGTGGTTGTTTCTTTTTTAAATACTTGGTGATGGCATTGCTTCAGTGGGCTGAAAAGACCAAATTTGCTTTTTTTCATTCAGGAAGAGACTGTTATTTGGAGTTGTCCATCATTTATCAATAGTAAGGAGTAGAGTAACATGTCCTCTGCACCTTCTCCATCTTCCTATGGTACTGCAACAATCCCTAAGGAGTCATAAAAGTGTAGATAAAAATGCCTGTTTCCCCACTCCCCTCTTTCTGTTAACTGGACTTAAGTCCAATTTATGCAGAGAATGTTTCAGTCTTGCTGGTGATTGTTACAGCTGCTGGCTAACACAGCCCTCTTAACATCTCTACTAAATTCTAAAATCTGCTTTAAAAATTATCAGAGTGACATGTGTTGGCAGCAATTTGATTTCATAGAGAATCAAGGAGTGAAGGCAGTGTTCACTTTTCCTCCCTATCTTTCCTTTCTTCCTAAGATACCAGTGACACATTCCAAATGGGGTGACTTTCTGGGGTCACTTTTCTTAGAATATAACTTACAGGTTGGGAAAGTGTGCTTAATAAAATGTGTCACAGGGCAAATGAAGAACAATCAACACGAGTCAGTAATTTGCCATCATTTTTAGAGCAACCAAGCTGGAATTGGGAAATAGAGGGTTGGTCATCCCACTGGACACCGACAGAGCCAAGAGCAAGAGCTGCTGGCCCAGAGCGTGCGGTGTGGCCACGTGTGGCGAGTGCGTGCCCACTGCTGCCCGGTGCCTTTCACGTCAGCCACCAAATCCATGTGATCTCCCTCTTGGCCTCAAGCTTCCAGATTCAGAATCCATGGAGAGTGGAGAAAAGCAACCAAAGAAAAGAGCTGGGTGTGTTTTGATAGACTTATGAGAAACTACGGCTTCATCACTTTGCTTAGTACTGTTCTAACTCTGGCAAGCCCCCTTCCACTTCAGAAAGGAGGAAGACATTACAGGCAATACTAGAAAATTCAGGATTAGTGAAATAAGAATAACGAAAAATTAACATTTTAAAGAATTTTGTTGAGCTTTACATTTTCAAAGCTTCTCCCAAGAATGCTTTTCTTCCCCCTTCAAGACTGCTGATATTGGATCTGTCACTCAAGAGAAAATAATGTTATCAAGTGTTTTGAAAACAATCGAGTGGAAGGAGACTGTAGGATTAATATTTTTAAATGAATTACAGTGGTCTGTATGCACCACTTTCTTCAGCAATTTTTCTTGGCAGAGGAAAATATCAAACCCAGTCCAAGTGAAAATTCCCCAACACAATGAGAGTTAGAATTCAATACAAGCATCAAGCATGATAGTATGTTGTTCATTAAGAGATTTTCACAGCTAAAGTGCATCATAGGTCAGCAGATTTAATGCACATGTCTCATTCCTTACTACAAAACCAGCAAGGCTTAGTCATATCTCACTTCATGAATTCTCATCTTCACTGAAAACCGAACCACCCAAGTTCCCCAGAAGACTTTGTAAGAAATGAACTCTTACTCAAATTAACATCATTTTTCCAATGTTCTAAACAGGCTAATGCATTCCCCTTTGAGGAGAAAGCTTTCCTGAAGCAAAAGAGAATGCTGTCAAGCACACCAAGTCTCACAAGAATCACTGACAGTGAAGTAAGTTCAGCAAAATTTCTTTCAACTGATTAAACTCTGAAAGGTCATCCACACAGACAGGAAGCTCAAAGTTACTCTCCCCCTTCACAGGATCAAAACATCTTATTGCCACCAGTTACAAGGCTCATGAAAGATGCCTTCACTTATTTACGTATTCATATGTTCTAAAGAAGACTTTATCCCATTAAAAATTTTTATTATTGAGTTTTCCAGAAGTCCTCAAGGTCTTGAGAAGAGAGTCACAAACTTGAGGCACTGTCGTTTGGGTATTAAACTGGTAGCAACTGTTAGAAAGGCAGCCTGAGTTAGTTATGTGGGATTTACCTGCCCTGTAGATTTGCAAGTTGATTTTGTTGCAATTTCATTATTATTTGTGCCACTCAGAGAAACAAATAACTCCCCTATTTTTACTTTATGTTTTAATGCAATATTTATCTCTTGGCAATGGCAGAAAATAATACTTTTATTGGCATGACCCAGAATGATGGGGCAAAACCATGAGAAGATAGAGTTGATATATGACTTTGCTGATTCAAGTTTCTGTGATTAACGTAGAGTTGATAGCATATTTTTATCTCTTGGCTTGCATGATATTTCTATGCCCTCAGAAGAGAACTGGCATTACTTCCCCTAATTTAAATCCCAATGACTATTGCTTTTTAATATTAACAGTCATTGCTAGTCAAGCTCTTGCAGAACAAGCAGCTTCAGCTCCAAATCTCAAGGTCTAAAGACTGTAGTCATTTATCTAATGAGCCCCTGGAGGACCTAGGGTAACTCAGCCCATTAAGCAAGCTGAGTCTCAAGCAAGGGCTGCTGAAAGTTGACCTGCAACTGCCAAAATCCTCCTTTGTGGAGTTTCGTTATGAGTCATAAAACTCACCTCCTCCGTGACAAATCCAATGTATTTGTTAATTGTGTCTCTGCTCTGAGCAGTAAGCTTTACTTCACCAGAGCATCTGCTTGGGCTCCATTCCATTGCTAATGATCTTCTCTACTTTCCAGTCACTAATTTTTAAGAAGTATCAGTGTGATATAGTGAAAATCCACCCTTAAAGAGGAATCATGAGACTTGATTTCTATTCCCATTTCTGCCAATAACTATCCAAGTAACATGGAGGAAGTCCTTTGGCCTTTCTGAAATTCAGTTTCCTCAACTCAGAACAGAGGTGGGGGTGGCGGGGGGAGGGGTACTATATGACATGAAGGTGCCTTCAGCTATAAAATTCCAGCTCTATTTACTTATAATGAAATGACTTTGTTTCTACTATTTTCATGTAAATTTTGGTGAAATTGGACAATTTTGCATAACTTTAAAAAAATTCATTATATATTCAGTTACCAACTCTTAGGAAAACTCTTTAAAACCAGAGGAAATCTAACACAAGACAAAAGTTCATCCCACCCCTCTTCCCTCACCCATGTCCATATGTCCATTCTCTTATACCTGTGTTTGTATTCCTGCTTGCTAGAGAGTTCATCTGTACCATTTTTCTAGATTCCACATATCTGTGTTAATATATATTTGTTTTTTTCTTTTTGACTTACTTAACTCTATGTGACAGACTCTAGGTCATCCGCGTCTCTACAAATGACCCAATTTCATTCCTCTTTATGGCTGAGTAATATTCCATTATATATGTATACCACATCTTCTTTATCCATTTTTTTTAAATTAGAGGATAATTACTTTAAAATCTTGTGTTGATTTCTACCATATATCAACATCATTCAGCCACAGGTATACATAAGTCCCTTCCATCCTGAACCCCTTCCCGCCTCCCACCCCTAGGTTGTCACAGAGCACTGGGTTGAGCTCCCTGTGTCACACAGCAAATTCCCACCTGCGATCAACTTTACATATGGTAATGTATATTTCCATGCTATTATGAACCTATTTGTAGGGCAGCAGTGGAGACACAGAGAACAGATTTATCCATTCATTTTTTTTCAGTGTGATTAATTTATTATGAATCAGACAATAAACATTTGATTTGACCAGGTACCTGGACATATGTATAGTCAACATAAAAATTAAACATCTGTCCTTTAAAAAATGTAAATAAATCTAGGCCAACATTTTCCCCTAAGTGATTTTAAAGAGACATTTTATTTATATAATTTTGAACTTAAAAGATCCAGCTCAAAGCCACTTTCCTCTTTGTAGCCTTACTGACCCAACTGGGAAGCATGAATTAACTGGGTCAGTAGGCTACAGAGAATCCACCTGCAATTCAATTGACGCAGTTCAATTCCTGAGTCAGGAAGATTCACTAGAGAAAAGATAGGTTACTCACTCCAGTATTCTTGGGCTTCCCTTGTGGCTCAGCTGGTAAAGAATTTGCCTGAAATGAGGGAGATCTGAGTTTGATCCCTGGGTTGGGAAGATATGCTGGAGAAGGGAAAGGCTACTCAACTCCAGTATTCTGGCCTGGAGAATTCCACGGACTACATAGTCCATGGGGTTGCAAAGAGTTGGATATGACTGAACGACTTTCACTTCACAGGATACAGAAAGAAAAGTAGCTTTGAGCTGGGTCTTTAAAAATGACCAGATAAAAATACATGCCCTAGGACCCATGCTCTGCACCAAGAGAAGCCACCACAATGAGAAGCCTGGGCACCACAGCTAGAGAAACCCAGCACACAGCAAGGAATCCCAGCATAGCGCCCCTTCCCTTCCCCTCCCCCCAAAATGGATATGAGGACTGAATGTGGAAGTTGAGGGGACAGACATTATGAATGACTTCTAATTTGGGGGATGGATGAGGGTGGTATTCACTGATACAAAAAATATTGAATGTGAACTAAGTTTTAGTTTTGCTTTTGTTTTCTGATCTGTGCTTGAGAACAGGACAGATAACAGAATTCTGTTTCAGTCAGTTCAGTTCAGTCACTCAGTCGTATCCTTCTCTTTGTGACCCCATGAATTGCAGCACACCAGGCCTCCCTGTCCATCACCATCTCCCGGAGTTCACTCAGACTCAACGTCCATCGAGTCAGTGATGCCATCCAGCCATCTCATCCTCGGTCGTCCCCTTCTCCTCCTGCCCCCAAGCCCCCCACCCCCAGCATCAGAGTCTTTTCCAATGAGTCAACTCTTTGCATGAGGTGGCCAAAGTACTGGAGTTTCAGCT